>JARJEC010069740.1:0-25484 GCA_030264575.1 Tachinus sp. AB-2021 | reverse complement strand
TTCGTCAAGTTCTAGGGTGCCCCCAGGAAACTCCCATAAGTTTGCCCACGCCCCATGTGCAAGGCGTTTTTGTATAAAAATATGACCGTTATATAGTAAAATTCCTGTTGCCATAGTTAGGGGAACTATGGTTGGTTTTTTATTCGTTATGGGTCGCTCAAAGGTAAGGTCATGGTAAGCTGCCTGACAAAAAATCTTGCAGGGGCACTGGGTGCATAACGGACGTTTTTTACAAACCAAGGCACCAAATTCCATAAGCGCTTGGCAAAAAAGTCGAGCCTTATTTTCAGGAGTACAGCGCAAAGCAAGTTCTTTGCAATACTGCAAATTTTTTGGAGTATTGCTTACACAGTCGATATTAAATAGACGAGAAAAAACACGCTGAGCATTAGCATCAATAGCAGGGTATGGCTTGTTATAGGCAATACATAAAATAGCCCCTGCTGTGTATGCCCCAATGCCAGGTAAGTTTGTAAGGGTTGTAAAATCTTGAGGAATTTGGCTGTGATGGTGACTGACTAATTCTTGGGCGGTGATATGCATATTTTTTGCTCGTGAATAATACCCAAGGCCCTCCCATATTTTGTACACATCATCAAGGCGAGCGTTTGCTAAATGTTCAAGGGTGGGGAAAATTTTCATCCATTTGGTAAAATAAGCAACACCTCGCTCCATTTGTGTTTGTTGTAGCATTATTTCAGAAACCCAAACAGCGTAAGGGTCATACGTAGTACGCCAAGGCAAATCTCTTTTGTGGGTTGCAAACCAGTTGAGGAGTTGCTCGGCAAAAAGCTCAGCCTGTTCTTGGTGTGGTAGTTCTGGATAAGGGGGGAATAAGGTGTGAAACATGGGTAAGAGAGTACAAACTAAGAGCGAGTAAAGTTTTTATACTGAAAAGAAAGGCGGGCATGAATTAACGGATTAGCGATAAAAAGTAAGGGATTCATAAAAAAACCGCGCGCAAGGGCTGATATACTTTTCTTCTTTTCTTGTAGCTTCCAAAAAACAAAGGCAAGGCGCACTAGCGTGGCCTGTTTTGTTGCAGAGGGTACATTAGTAAGGGTAAGAAGCATACGGCAAAGCTGTACGTCCTCTTCAAGTCGAATTTTTTTTTGTTCAGTATTTTTGCTTAGTTGGCCTGTATGTTTTCTGATGCTGGCTAATTTTTTGGGCAAACTGGCACTTCGCTTACCTAGTTGAAACAACCGCAACCATAGGGCAAAATCTTGGGCATAGGTAACGTTGTGAGGGTACCCACCAGCTTCTTGCACACACTGCGTGCGAAACATGCATGCTGCGTGAGCAAACTGGTTGTATAGGGGCAGGCGACTACACAAAGCATCATGCTCTATGGGGAACAAATCTTCACCCACTTGGGTGCTGTTTGCATTCAAGTAGGCAACGTCGCTTCCTAAAAGACTTACATGTGGATTTTTCAGTAAAAAATCAAGTTGCTCTGCAAGGCGGGTTGGCTCAGCTAGGTCATCAGCATCAATAACCGCTGTAAAAGAGCTAGTAATTTGTTGTAATCCATAGTTAAGCACCTGAGTTCTGCTCATCAGTTCTGTAAGGGTCACAAGATGAATGCGTGCATCGGTGAGGGTGGCAAGAAACTCACCGCTACCATCGGTAGATGCATTGTTAATAATAAGAAAGGTAAAAGTATCTAAGGTTTGTTGCAGAATACTTTTGACCGCTTCAGGCAGGTAAGGCATACCGTTATATACGGTGAGAAGGACGGTAAGAGACGTGCTTTGCATTACAAATTTTTGGTTTGCTGGAGTAGGTGTAATGTTTTAGTTATTTCTTCAGCAAGGTGGTCATGTGTGGTTAAGCCAAGAGCCTGTTTTACAGGTGAAGCGTCAATTTCAAGCGAAGGGACAGAACTTTCTTGTGTAGTATAGTGTATAGGTATGGGTTTTCCAATAAGTTTTTCTGCCAAACTTGCAACACGTTCTGCCACACTTTTAAGGGTGTGTTGTTCTTCAGCTGCAAGATAAAAGGTTTTTCCAATACCAATACGTTTTGTCAGCATGTTTTCAAAAAAGCAGGCAACATCACCAAGCCAAATAAAATCGCGTAGTGTAAGGGGGTTGGCTTTTACTGTAATACTTTGGTTAGCCACGGCTTGATAGCAAAGGTCATTTATGAGTAGGTGCCATTTAGTGAAAGGTTCAATAAGGGGTTGCCCATACCCATTGGTTAAACGCACAATGCAGGTGGGTAGCCCTTGGGTTTGGGTGAAAAAATTGCAGTATTGTTCAGCAAAAAGGTGGGTGAGGCTGTAATAATCCTTAGGGGCATCAGGAGTGTTTGCGTTAATGGAACCAGATATTTTACCACAAACATGAAAGGTACTGCAATAAACAACAAAAGGTAAGGGTTGCATAATAGTAGCAGCTGTACTTTGGTGTATAAGAGCTGCTAGAAGATTGTGTGTACCAAGGGCATTAACCTGTAAGCTGGTGGTGGCATAACTTTCGGTAAAAGCGTCATTGGCACTTGCGGTGTGTATGCATCCGTCAAGCCCCTCAGGCAAAACAGCCGCAATACTTTCAACAGACTGTTTTGTAAGGTCTGCCTGAATGAGGGTATAGGGGATGATGTTGGGGTGGGTGGCAAGATCAAAGGTAAACTCAGGGGTGTGGTTGTTGCGTGAAAGAATAAAGACAGTGTGTCCTTTTTTCATAAGATGCTGCGCAACCCATGAGCCTACATACCCAAATCCACCGGTGACCAAAAAGCGCATAATATACCCTTTGAGCTACTTTGTGGTATCTGGTTCAAGCCATTTGTTTAATTCACGTTGGAAGAGGTCAACATCAATGGGTTTGGTAAGGTGCCCGTTCATACCTGAAGCTCGTGTGTTCATCTTGTCGCTAGGTGCATCAAGAGCAGTTAGAGCTAGGATAGGAATATTTTTGACTTCTTCTCGTCCGTGCAAGCGTATTTCTTTTGCAGCTGTTAATCCGTCCATGACAGGCATTTGAATATCCATTAAGATGGCATCGACAGTAGTATGTTTAAGAATCTCTATAGCTTCAGACCCGTTGTTGGCGACGATAGAAGATATACCCATATTTTCTAGTATGGCCATAACAACTTCTTGGTTCAGTTCATTATCTTCAACAAGTAGAACAGTTTTTATATTTTTTGGGGGTGTTTCTTCATTTATCTCTAACCCAAGGGTTGCAAACAGTTCTTTTTGTGCGGTTTGAATGCGGGGTAGATTTAAGGTAAAACTGAAGCAACTGCCTTGGTCTACAACACTTTGTACTTCTAAATCAGATTGCATAGACTCCAGATAATCTTTTATCAGAAAAAGATTAATGCCTCTAAAAGATGCATCTTTTTGAATAATGGGTTCAAAAAGGGTTTCCATTTTTTCTGGGGTAATTCCAACGCCTGTGTCATGCACTTCAAAGGTGACAGTATTACTGTCAGTAGTTTGGCGAACTAAGTGGAATTTAAGTAAAATACTACCTTTTTTGGTAAAGTGTATGGCATTTTCGCATAAAGCTCTGAGTATTTGCTCTATGCGCTTACTGTCAGCACTTAAGGTTGCGGGTACTGCTGGGTCAAGCTCTAAATTAAATTCAAGCCCTTTACTTTGAGCTTGAAGTTTTAATTCTTCGTGTAGGCTGTGTACAAGGGTATGAATAAAAAATGGTTCAACATTAAGTTTTTTCTTATCTTTAACGGGCACATCAAGAATATATTCAAGTTGCTGCAACAGTTTAAAAATAAAACTTTGAATTTTAATAAAATATGTTTTGAATTCTGTTGGAGGATTATGAGAAAGGGCGAGATGAGAAAAGCTAAGGGCATTGTTAAGTGAAGGGCGTAGGTGCTGGTTGGCCTTAGCAATGAGTTCATTTTTTAATTCAGTGGCAAATTCTGCCTGTACTCTCGCTTCAGCAAGAGAGTCGGTAAGCTTTTTATGTACACGCATATCACGCACATAAGTAAGAATTTTGTCCCCATTCACTTTTAAATGAATATGCACAAGCTCACAGGGTATTGAAGTGCCAGCAAGTGTAAAAAACTCATGCTCTTTACGCAAACGACCAAGATTTACTATGGTAGCGAAAAGCGCTGGTATGACTGAAGGGGGGGGTAAGCGTAAATTAGTTTGCTGAAGAATCATTTGCTCTTCTGATTCTACTTCAAGCATATATAAAAGGCTCGTACTTGCCGTATAAATGCTTTCTTTATCCCAAATGTAGTACCCGTCAGAAGAGGCAGTTGTTATGGCGTTTAATTCTTCTTCAATTACTCTTCTTTTTTGTTCATTGGGGCCAGCAATTGTTTTATTATTATAAAGGCGTGTTAGGGGTTCGTTATAGGTATGAAAAAAATCTTGTAGCTCTTTTAATTCGGTTAAAGGTAGGGCATTAGAAGCAGCAAGTTTTTCGTAAGTATTGTCTTTTATAGCCTGAAATGAATGCATAAGACGTTGGATAGGCCCAGTGAGATAGCGATAAATTATGCACAAAGCAAGAAAACAAAAAAGTAGGGTTATAAAAAAAGAGTTTTGAAATATAGGAAGAACAGATGCATTAGAAGCTTCAATTTCTTTAGCGACTAACTCCATATTCTTTTCAATACTTTCTGTGATGGCAGAGTGGAGTTGCCCCATGGTGTTAAAAATATCAATTCTTGTTTTGCTCAGTAAGATGATATCTTGCTGTAGTTTTATTTGAAATTCAAAAAGGGTGTTAAAGGCAGAGTCCTGGGCAGCCATAGTCGTTTCAATATCAAACGAGAGATTGTTTTCTCTCTCTTTTACCTGCTCAAAAAGATGCATGATAAAATCGTGATGCTCTTTGGTTATATACTGTGCTGGAGTATCAGACACATTTTTTATATTAAATTCCCATGAGGTGAGCATGTATTGTATGGTACGCAAGGCATTAACATTGCTTTCATTAGTAATATAAGGAATAAGCTTTTTTATGATTGTTGCATAGCCAGTTGTAAGACGTTCAATAGTAGGCGTGGTGGCTACAATGCTGTTTTGTAAAAAGATATCACGTGTGGTGAGCTCCCAAAAACGTTTGATAGGCGCTTCATACGGAAGATTTTTGGTTGAAAATGATGCGGCAAGATCAAGTAAATCTTGTGCGTTTTTGTTGCGCTCTTCGGATGATGTGGCTTCTTTAGCAAGGGTAAGGTAAAAAGATAGCTGCTCAGCGTAAGAGGTAAGTTTTTGGTTCTCTTTAAAATAACTGAGATGTTTTTCTGAATCAATAAAACAGTTGGGTATAACAATCGTTTGATAAGAGAAGAGAACACCCAAAAAGAGCAAAGAAAAAAGCCCATAGGCTAAAAAGAGTTTGTTATTCTTTATCACAGTAAGGACCACTTTGATAAGATTGTTGACGATAATGATTAAAATTAGCATGTGTTATTAATTAGTTCAAGGTCTTTTGCTGGCTATACGACGAAAGATTAAATGTAAAAGAACAATGATGTGAGAGGGCGAATAAGAAAAAGGCAAGCAATTTCTTGTTTTTGAAGAGGTTTTCTTATATATAAACTTTACACGCTTGTGTTGTTTGAAGAAGAATATGGAAAGTGTGGGGATAGATTGCTCACTCAGTATGGTAGTGGCATAATCTAGCAAAAAATTGCTACAACCTTAGCTTGAAGGTGGATTGAGAATGAATTTTCTTTTCTTTTTTTTGGGTCTTGGGGCAACTATATCTGCCTTGGCTGTTTTAAAAAAAACAAGCTAGTATTGGTTAGAGAAAAGGCATTTTACCGTTGAAATGACATCTTAGGAAAATGCTTTATTGGTGCAAACACCATCCACAATCTACAATATAGATAAAGCCTTGCTTGTCTATTGTTGTTGTAATGTGTCTCAAAGCTAACCTTTTTTGAGGTGGCCCGTAAAAAGTATATTTTGACGGGGTTTTGGCGCTGGTGGGTATAGTCGCATTTGTGTAAATTAATGCGTTTCTTTTGTATAGTTTTTGTTATATAGATTAAAGTAAATAGTATTGAGGTAAGGAGAAAATCATATGCTGAATAATATAAAAACACTCATGTTATTAATGCTTCTTTCAGGGCTTATTCTTTTTATGGGGCAAGCCATGGGCGGGCAGCAGGGGCTTTTAATTGCTTTTGGGTTTGCTATATTCATGAACGTGGGCAGTTATTGGTTTTCAGACAAAATAGTTTTAAGTATGTACAAAGCGCAAGAACTGACGGTAAGTGATGCCCCTGGTTTGCATAAAATGGTAGAAGAATTGAGCCATAATGCAGGTATTCCTAAACCCCGACTTTACCTTGTACCTGAAGAAGCCCCCAATGCTTTTGCCACAGGGCGCAACCCTGCCAATGCTGTAGTGGCTGTAACGCAAGGGCTTATGAAATTGTTGTCGCCAGATGAAGTGCGAGGTGTGGTTGCACATGAAATAGGGCATATTGTTAACCGCGATATCCTCATTCAAAGTGTGGCAGGTATTCTTGCAAGCGTAGTTATGTTTGTTGCCAATATGCTGAAATTTTCAGCCATTTTTGGGGGGGGTGATAGTAATAACCAAAAAGGTGGGGGCAATATTATTGCGTTGCTTGCCATGGTTATTTTGGCACCACTTGCTGCAACCCTTATTCAAATGGCTATTTCACGCTCAAGGGAATATTTGGCTGATGCCACAGCCGCAAAATTAAGCCATGCCCCCAAAGATTTGGCTTCTGCCTTGAATAAACTTACCAATTATTCTCAACAAATTCCCATGCATCATGGGAGTGAAGCAACATCACATATGTTTATAGTGCATCCTTTTGCAGGGGGTTTTCGTGGTCTTTTTAGCACCCACCCACCAGCAGAAGAGCGCATTCGTCGATTGCAAGAAATGCAAAAAAATCAATAAATATAAAAGCTTCGTATATCTGTAAGATTTTTTATAAAAGCCAGCATTTTGCTGGCTTTTTTTTATAAGAAGAGGCGATGATAGAATGCGCGCTTATGCAATACATAACAATTGCAATAATTACTTTGTAGTGAATACATTTGTTAGTGGGAGTGCGATTTTTTAGTTTCTTTGGTTATTTTTGGTTTGGTTAGGGGCTTGGTGCACCAAATGTTATTTTAGAGCCTATTACTTTTTTTATTTGTCAAGAACCTAAGGAGGTGTGCTCATTTTTTGAAACGGCATGCCTTTTGCTACATCGAGCTTACGTTGACAAAATTTCGACAGTAAAGGCATGGTTATGGGAGCATTTATATTTCGTCTTGAACAAGTACTTAGGTACCGTAGACAGCTTGAAGATCAGGCCCAGCAAGCCCTTGCTGAAGTTATACTGGCTTTGCAAGATGAACAGAAAATGCAAGAATTTTTACGCATAGAACTTGGTAAACAACAAAAAAAGCTTGCAAGTGCTGGCGATTTACAGGCAGATGAGATATGGCTTATACAAAATTATGTTGCTAGTCTTTTAAAAGACCTAGCCTTGAGTAATGCCAAAGTTGAGGCATTAGAAGAAGCAGTAGATAGATGTAGAACGGAATTGATACAAAAGGCCAAGGATAGGGAGTTGCTAGATAAGCTGAAAGAAAAACAGGCTTTACGGCATGCTCATGAAGAACGACTTATTGAACAGAGAGTATATGATGAAACAGCAACGCTCAGGCACGGGGTTCAGCCCTTCTAGAATTTGTAAAGTGCTTTTTGTACTTTTATTTTTTAAAGTAATAATTGTGGGAGTTATGCTTTTTGACCCTGTTGTTTCAAGTGTATTTGAGCTATGGCCTTTTGAAGTGCAAGGTAGATCTATTGCTCATGCAGCTGAGGTAAGCCAAGCTGTTGGTGCCCCCCCTGCTATTCCTTCTACAACGGTTGATGGGGCCCAAATTACGCCAAATAGTCCTGCGCCAGTTCCAAGTAACAGGGCATTACCTCCTATAGTAAGTCGCTCTGAGAAAGAAAACGGGATAGTAGATGAACGAAGTAGCGGAGCAGTTGAAATCTCCCTCGCAAAAGATATGCTTTCTCGCAAACAAGAAGAGCTGGCACGTAAAGAGCAAGAATTACGTCTTTTGGAAGATAATCTTTCGCAAAAACTGGAGCGTATGGAAGTGCTAGAACTACGCTTACAGGCTATGATGAAAGAAGCAGAAAGTTCTAATGATGCGAAGTTTAAACATTTGATAGATGTGCTTTCTAATATGAAAGCTAAATCTGCGGCTCAAGTGCTTGAAACGTTAGAATCTCGTATTGCTGTCAAAGTTCTGGCAGGAATGCGGGGACGCCAAGCTGGTGAAATACTCACTTTTGTAAAACCTGAAATTGCCGCAAATTTAACTGCTGCATTAACTCGTATGCAACTCCCTTTAAATTAATAAGCAATAACAAATCCATTGAGATGCCAACTCAACATTCCTCAAGCACCTTAAGAAAACTATTTTTCTAGGGTGTTTGAGGAATTTTTGTAGCGTATCTACATACAATTTATGCACAATAAGAATACGAATAAATTCTCTACCCCTACGTTACAGGTGTTTTATTCTTAAAATACGAATAAAACTGTAAGTAAAAGTCGTATTTACATTCTTCAGTAAAAAAGAGGTGAGGGCATGTTGGGCTTAAGGGCAGGGCTCTTGTTGGTTAGTAACTGCTTACTTTATGCGCAAGCACGTTATAATAGTTGCTGTAAGGCATTGTTTATTGGTAGATAAAAGCATGACATATAATGACGAGCCTTTTCTTCCTACATATATGCGTCTTAAACTAACTCTTGCTTATGACGGCACGAGGTATTTTGGCTGGCAAGTGCAAAACAAACCTGGGGTTGCAGGGTTACCTACAATTCAAGGGGTGTTACAAGAAACCTTATACAAGATACTCGGGGTACATGTTGTTGTGCATGGTTCAGGGCGGACTGATGCAGGCGTGCATGCAGAAGCACAAACGTGTCACATTGATGTTTTACAAGAGTTTAAAGAAATAGATTGGGTGAAAATATTGAACCACCAATTACCCTCAGCTATTCGAATTCTTTTAGCGGAGCAAGTTTCAGCAGATTTTCATGCTAATAAAAGCGCGTTATGGAAAACTTATGGGTTCAGCCTTTGGAGTGGGTCAAGCCGTGCTATGCCCCGCATTGCCCCATTTTGCTGGAGTGTCCCTTTGCTGGATTATAGTCTTATGTACGAAGCGGCACAGAGTTTACAAGGTAGACATGATTTTGCAAGTTTTCAAAATAAAGGAAGCGCGGTAAGCACAACGGTACGCACCTTATTCTCTGTAACTAGCGAGGCAAACGTTGTGGGCCGCATGGTGTGCCCGCCTGATTGGCCCGTGACCACCTGGTATTTTTCTGGCGAGGGATTTTTAAAACAAATGGTACGTAATATGGTTGGCTTACTTGTATGGGTTGGTCGCAAAAAAATAAAACCCCAACAGGTTACCTCCATACTTATGCAGGCAAACCGTACCTGTTTGCCAAGCCCCTCTGCCCCTCCACAAGGGTTAACTCTTTTACACATTGAATATGAAAAACAACTGTACATGAAAACTTAGTTTTTTTGAAAATTCTCTTTAGGTTGACAGCTTGTTGAGCAACATTTACTTAAAGAAGAAGCATTTAGGTATGAACGCACAAGGGATGTGTTTTGCATACAATGAAAAATAGACAGTAAAAACTTAGAAAAAGGGTATATTGCTTATGAGTAATCCTCATGTATTAATAGAAACAACGTCAGGAGATATACTGGTTGAAATTTTTGTAGATAAGGCTCCTAAAACAGCACATAATTTTTTAAGTTATGTAGATAGCGGTTTTTACAGCAATACAATTTTTCATAGAGTTATTAAAGGTTTTATGGTTCAAGGTGGTGGGTACACTCTGCGAATGGAAGAAAAAAAACTAGAAAAACCTGTAGAAAATGAAGCAGAAAATGGGCTTAAAAACCTGCAAGGTACTTTGGCTATGGCGCGTAGCTCTGACCCGCATAGCGCTGCCGCTCAGTTTTTTATTAATTGTGTAGATAACCCTGAGTTAGATTTTACAAAGAGAACAGAAGAAGGTTTTGGGTACTGCGTATTTGGGCAAGTGGTAGATGGTTTTGAAACGGTAAGCGCCATTGAAAAAGTAAAAACACGTAATACTGGTGAACATGAAGCCTTACCTATGGATTCTGTGCTTATTACAAATATAGGGCGTTTTGATATATAGGGTATCTTTTGGTGTATATACGTTATGTACGGAATTTTTTTAAGAAGAGACCTTGTTTGTAATAAAAGTGGTGAAAGGGTAACAGTGTTTTAAGGTAGTGTACTATATTGCTTAGGTATATTTTGTACAAAAGGAAATAGCATGGGGTGTTGGTTAATCAAAACAGAGCCTGGGTGCTTTTCTGTTGATGATTTGGCACAGTGTGAAAAGCAAACAACTATATGGGATGGTGTGCGCAATTTTCAAGCTCGTAACTTTTTACGTGACGCAATGCATTTACATGATAATGTGCTGTTTTATCATTCAGTAACCAACCCAGCCATTGTGGGTATAGCAAGGGTTGCAAGCGCCTCTTACCCAGACCCCACCCAATGGGATCCAGAGGCTATGCATTTTGACCCGCGTTCAAAGGCTGAAAACCCTTTGTGGTACGCTGTTAATATTCAATTAGTGCGTAAACTATCAAAACCTCTACCTCTTGGTGTATTAAGAGGGTATGATGCATTAGCAGGCATGGAATTATTGAGAAAAGGTAGTCGCCTTTCAATACAGCCTGTGAGTGAAGAACATTTTTCCTTCATTCTTTATCTTGAAAAGGATTTTGAGAAAAAGAGGTGAAGGAGTAAATTACCCCACCAGCAAAGAACTAAGGAAGGAGCTTTGATAACTTTGATTCTAGAGCATAGTTGCGAATATTTTTATACTGGTTTCTAAATAAGTCACACTTTTACCCAAGGGGGCGTTATGGCTAGTTTTATTAATGCTACGGATGTAGTTACTGCTGCTATTGAAATTGAAAAACGCGGGGCTCTTTTTTATGAAGATATTGCTGCAAAAAGTATGCATGCTGCGGATAAAGATTTTTTTACTTTTATGGCAGAAGAAGAAAAACGCCATGAAGAAGTTTTTACAGATATGCTGAAACGTTTGGGTGGTTTGTCACTACCTGCCGCTACAAGCAATGATGAATATTTTGAATATGTAAAAGATTTGCTTGATTCACATAGCCTTTTTATGGAAGGGCAAAAAGAAAGAGCGTTAGTCTCTCCTTACACTCTTGCACTACAGTTTGAAAAAGATACCCTTCTTTATTTTATGGCTATTGAAGATTTGGTGCCTGAATCTGAAAAAATTTTTGTAAAAGTTTGTGCTAATGAAGAACGTAAACATTTGCGTTTGCTTACTGCGCGAATATTTAATAAATAAAAAAGCAAGAATTTTATCAAAACTTTTATTTTTTTAAAAGTTTTGGTGCGCAATAGGCACAGGTTGGCCTTGTTTGCCGTTACATAACTATTTCAGTGCTCACTATTTTTAGAAAAAAAGTATGCAAATAAAGGTACTGCTATGACAAGGCTGCAAAAGGCTTTATTGAGGGAACTACCAGCTACAGAAATATTGTTGCAAGAGTTGGCGATAAACCATGAGGCTCTTGTGGTAAAGTTGCCACGCCCTTTGCTTAAAAAAGTGATAAATAGCTTTCTAGATACACTGCGTGTAGATATTCAAAAAGGTGCGATTGTATGCAGCGAAGAAATAACTTTTCCTTTATTGATAACCCGCCTTGTTGCTCATATTAAAATTGCAGGGCAGCCACATTTGCGTCGAGTTCTTAATGCTACAGGGGTTGTATTGCACACAAATCTTGGGCGCAGCCCTCTTGCTCAAGAAGCCCTAGAAGCTGTACAAAACGCAGGAGCGTGGTACTCTAACCTAGAATTTGATTTGGCAACAGGTGCGCGGGGCAGTCGCTATAGTCATGTAGAAGAAATTCTTTGCTCCCTCACAGGAGCAGAGGCAGCCCTTGTGGTAAATAATAATGCAGCAGCAGTTCTTTTACTGCTTGATACTTTTTGTAAAGGCAAAGAAGTCATAGTTTCACGCGGGGAGCTGGTAGAAATTGGGGGGAGCTTTCGCATCCCTGAAGTGATGGAAAAAAGTGGATGCATTCTTAAAGAGGTAGGGGCAACAAACCGTACACACCTAAAAGATTATTCGCAAAATATTTCTGAACTTACTGCGGCACTGCTTAAGGTGCATACCTCTAACTATCGCCTCGTTGGGTTTACCAAAGAGATTTCGTTAAAAGAACTGGCTCACCTTGCTCATGAGCATGACTTGCCTGCTTTTAATGACCTTGGGAGTGGTTCTTTGCTTACCTTTGACCACTGGGGCATTCCTTCTGCTAAGGCCGAACCGACGGTACAAGAATCTATTGGCGCAGGTATTGATGTGGTAACATTTAGCGGTGATAAAGTTCTTGGTGGTCCCCAAGCAGGTATCTTGGTAGGTAAAAAAGAATATATAGATGCCATGAAAGCAAACCCTTTAACCCGTGCTTTACGTATTGATAAATTAACTCTTGCAGCCCTTGAGGCAACGTTGCGCCTGTATACAGACCCACATCTTGCCAGTACACAAATTCCCGTTTTACGCATGTTGCGTAAAGATGCAAAAGATTTGCACCTTGAAGCAAAACGCTTGTTAACTACTATTCAAAAACGCTTTAAAACATTTGGTGACTATACATTTTCTTTACGCAAAGGGGCTTCTCGGGTAGGGGGTGGGGCTTTTCCTGAATACGATTTACCTACTACGCTTGTTTGCATGTCGGGTATTGCTCATGCCATTTTACGTGAAAAGCTTTTACAAGGGGTTATTCCCTTGGTAGGGCGTATTGAAGATGACTTTTTTTGTCTTGACCCAAGAACATTACAACGTAGCGAATATGCTCTTGTGGCTGAAGCTCTTTTTAATGCAGCCACTAAAGTAGCTGAACGTAATGTTTCTTAACTTTTTTGGTAATTAGCTTTGAAGCAAAAGACCAGACCAAGAGCTTGATCGGAAATTGTAGAAAATACTTTTGAAATACCCATAATACATGCTTGCAACGCACCTTGCGGTGCTTCGTACAACGCGAAAGCATTTTTAAAGATGGTTGCTTGGTCACTTCAAGGGTGTAATTTTAAGGGTCTATGGCTCTAAACGCAAGTGAAGCCGGTTGCAACTCCAAGTTGCTTCCGGCTTTAATATTACTTGCTAAGGAGGAAAGTATATATAATAGAGCAATAACCATGCCAGTGTTAGGTGTTTTGTTTTAGTTCTATAAAATCAGCTATGTATAGTTTTTTTTGTTTTTTTGTTGTCTTTTTTGCCTTAAAAAGAGTGTAATATTTTATACGTGTTTTTTACTGATGGTTTCTTAGGAAAAAGAAAAAAATCGCCCAAACGCCTAAAGATAAAGTATATATAAATCAGCATGTTGAATGTATAGTTAAATGCAAAACGTAATTGGTTTGCCCGAGTTTACTTAAGAGAAGTACAATATTTTAAACTATTTTGAAATGAGGTGCACTGGCTGGTGTTTTTGCAGACCTTTGTATACAATGTGTGCCATATAGCCATTGGTGCTAAAAGCATTTTCAAGGAGAGATTATGTTAGAGCTTAAGTTATTGCAGCGTAACCCAGAAATTGTGGAGCAGGCGTTAAAAAATCGCGGTTCTTCCATGCAAGTAGCTGCCTTTAGTCAACTAGATGAACAGCGTCGTAGCTTACTTCAAGAATCTGAAAGTTTGAAAGCTGAACGTAATCGTGTTTCTGCTGAGGTGGCAAAACGCAAACGCAATGGTGAGGATGCAAATTCTTTGATTGAGCAGATGGGTGGGGTAAACACCCGTATTAAAGAAATTGATACTCAAGTTGAGGCTGTGCTTGTTGCTGTGGATGACTGGATGCTTTCTGTGCCCAATATTCCTGATGCTAGTGTGGTTGTAGGTACAAGCGAAGCAGATAATCCAGAGCTTCATACCTGGGGTACACCCCCAACTTTTTCTTTTACTCCAAAAGAACATTGGGAGCTTTGTGAAAAGTTAGGTGGGCTTGATTTTGATCGTGGAGCAAAACTTACAGGAAGCCGCTTTGTCGTTTATTGGGATTGGGCCGCAAGACTTGAGCGCGCTTTAGTTAACTTTTTTTTGGATATTCAAACAGGTGAACATGGGTATAAAGAAGTATACCCACCATTAATGGTCAACCGTAAAACCATGACTGGCACTGGTAATTTGCCAAAATTTGAAGAAGATTTATTCAAAATAGAAAATTGGGATTATTTTCTTATTCCCACAGCTGAAGTACCTCTTACCAACTTGCATGCTGAAGAAATTCTTGAAGAAGCAGATTTGCCTTTTGGCTATACCGCTCAAACTCCTTGTTTTCGCTCTGAGGCAGGCTCTTATGGTAAAGATACCAGGGGGTTAATCCGCATGCATCAGTTTACCAAGGTTGAAATGGTTCGCTTTGCTCACCCTGAGCGTTCTTTTGATGAACTTGAACGTATGCGAGAACATGCTGAAACCTTGTTGCAGCGCCTTGAACTCCCTTATCGTGTCATTACCTTATGCACGGGTGATATGGGTTTTGCTTCCATGAAAACGTACGATCTTGAGGTATGGTTACCTGGACAAAATAAATACCGTGAAATTTCTTCTTGTTCCAACTGCGGTGCTTTTCAGGCACGCCGCGCCAATATTCGCTTTAGGCCTACAGGGGGTGGTAAACCAGAATTTGCCCATACATTAAATGGTTCTGGTCTTGCTGTTGGGCGCACTGTTGTGGCGCTACTTGAAAATGGACAGCAAGAGGATGGGAGTGTGGTTTTACCTAAGTCTCTTGTTCCTTATATGGGTGGGCTTGAGCGACTAGTACCTAAAAAACAATAAAAAATATATAGTTATGCATACAAAGCCAGAGCTTGCGACGAATAGTTTGTAAAAAACATATCTAATATTGTATGTAGAACATTGTTTTACGCTTGTTTAATACACTTGTTTAATACGATTGTTTTGTAAGAAGAGCTTTTTAAAGATTGTTTGCCTTAGAGTATGCTGAAGGATAACGCGTGAGAAATATTTGTTTTTGTAATAGCACCAGGGCTTGGGGCGGGGGTGAAAAATGGCACCTTGAAGCGGCTCTTGCTTTTGCCAAACGTGGGTGGAAGGTCTTTTTGCTGTGCCACCCAAAGGGTAAACTCTATGAAGAAGCGAGTCAATTTGCAGAAATTTCTGTAGTACCTATAAGTATTGGTCGTTTTTCTTTTGTATACCCTCCGCATAAAAAGCTTATTGCCGACTTTTTGCGTAAAGAACAGATTGATAGCCTAATAATGAATTTACCTTCTGATTTGAAAGCGATAGCTCCTGTGGCATATAAAATGGGAGTGCGTCATATTTGGTTTAGGCGGGGCAGTGCCATTGCTGTAAAAAACTCGTGGCTCAATCGCTATCTTTATAGTTTGCTCACAGGTGTTTTGGTTAATTCACAAGCAACGCGTGAAATGCTTCTTATAAATAATCCCCATTTAATTGCTTCTTCGCGTATTCATCTGCTCTGTAATGGTATTGATACAACTACGTTTACAGCAGAATATAACGCTGTGAGTAAATCAGAAAAAGAAACTTTTTTGCACGCATATGTACCTGCCCAATTACCCCAAACTCACAGTAACTGTCAGGTAAAAACTCTAGATGGCTCTACGGTAGAAAGATGTTTGCCAAAAGAAGAGATGAAGCATAAGAAAAACAAACCTCTTATTATTGGCAATGCGGGTAGGCTGAACTGGCAAAAGGGGCAGGAGTATCTTGTGTATCTTGCAAAAAATCTTGAAGAAAAACAGGTAGATTTTTATATTTTACTAGCTGGAACAGGCGAACGGTTGCAAGAACTACAAAATTTGGCGCGTACCTTAGGGGTAGAGCATCGAGTTAGATTTGTTGGATTTCATAAAAATCTCGCGGTTTTTTGGCGTAGCATTGATATTTTTGTTTTGACCTCCCGTTGGGAAGGGTTTGGCTATGTACTTCTTGAGGCCATGCTTGCTCAAAAACCTGTGTATGCTTTTAGGGTAAGTAATATACCAGAGCTTGTGACAGAGGGTAAAAATGGTTGTTTGTTTGCCTTGCCTGAAGAAAGCGAAAAACCAGTATACCCTTCACTAAAAGTTATGGCAGAAAGTATTATACAGATAAATAAAAATCCTGAATTACAAAAACAGCTAGGTAGCCAAGGATACATTCAGGCAAAAGAGTATGATCAAGAAAAAATGATGGATGCACTTGAAGAGTTGCTAGACTAACGAAGACACAGAACAAAAAAATATGTTTATTTAGAGTAAAATATTATATAAAGTATGGTCTGTCATATGTGTAGAGTTGAGCCACTGAAACTTAGCTGTTTTATTAATTATAAAAAATTGTGGAGAATGTATGCGAAAAAATCATAAAAAATCTCTGAGTATCTTCGTTCTTGGTCTCTTGCTTTCAGTTTGTTTTTCAGGAGTTGCTTTTGCGGATGATGATTATAAAATTATGGGCACAATAACTGCTACTGATGTAGCGCAAAAGCAATTTAGCATAAAGACAGATCAAGGACCTATGGTCACTGTTACAACTAATCCTGCCACAGACTTTGAAATAGAACATAAGGGGAAAAGAGATGAAGAAACGGATTTTTCAGGGTTGCAGGTAGGAGACTGGGTAAAGGTTGAATGCAACGGCAGAAGGGTAGAAAATGGACCTTGTGTTGCTGAAGATGTAGAAATTTATAAAAAATAATAAGTAACAAGTAGTAAATAATAAATAAAAAAGACGCTTAAGGGCGTCTTTTTTATTTATACACAGGTAAGATTGCGGGAGTGAGTTTATTCGTACTTTACAAATTTAACCAAAAAATAAAGTTTTTTGTTACAAAAAGTAAGTGATATTCAGCGTTTTCTCAAAAAAATAGAGTAGAGGCATGGCTAGAATGGCTACGCTAATTTACGTTAATTTACACTAATTTGCGTTAACTTGTTGCTTAAGCCATGTTTTCACTTCTTGAGTTGGGGCAAAAATCCCTTTAATTTTTCCATGTTCTTTTTTAAAGTTTTCTAAAAACGATGCGGGCAGGGGAAAAGATATGAGGTCTTCAACATTTTCAGAATTGCGTTGAACTAATCGAATAATCGGCCCTTGAGCCTCCCAAGTATCTACAACAAAATAGTTTGAAATATCATTCTTTGAGCGCACAGGTGGGTACTCGCTATTCCAATCATTATTTCCCCATTCCAAATACATGGTTACAGCGTGCTCAGGTGTTAAATTCCAAGAAATATCAAGGTGCTTAAATTGTTGTAAAATACCCATGAGTTATCTCCTTATATGATTATTTTCTATTTTATTTCATAAAAAGCTTGCTTTCTTATTAGTAATTCTTACTTGTAAGATGCGCATGATAAGCTGTTTTGTCAATAAAAATCTGAAGAAGGTCATTTTGCTGGTCTTAAGGAAAAAATATTGATAAAATTTATTCACTTACTGTGAAGGCAAAATATAAAATCTAAGACAAAAGGTGTAATAAAGCGTTTATATGAGAACCAACGAGACTCTTCCTTTTTATTCGTCCCATTCACCTGCAAAACTTTTAGAAAAGTATGCAAGTCCTTTGTATGTGTATAATGAAAATATTTTGCGGCAACGCGCAAAGGTAATGCGTACTCTTGTACAGCATCCAAAATTTCACGTTTATTTTTCTACTAAAGCTAACGGGAATCCTTTTTTATTAAATATATTACGAGAAGAAGGGTTGCGGGCAGATGCCATGAGCCCAGGCGAACTGGCTCTTGTAAAACAGGCAGGTTTTCGTAAAGAAGAAATTGGGTATGTTTGTAACAACGTAAATGCCGAAGAGTTAAAAAAAGCTGCCGATGAAGCTCATTGGGTGAGTGTTGATTCTTTAAGCCAGCTTGCTACCCTTGGAGCTTGCCGCCCTGGGTGTAGGGTTATGGTTCGGGTTAATCCAGGGATTGGGGCAGGGCATCACGCTAAGGTTATTACAGCTGGTACAGCTACAAAATTTGGGGTTTCTCCTGATCAGTTTCCTGAGATGCTACGTATTCTTGAAACGCACAAAATGAAATTATACGGGTTAAACCAGCATATAGGCTCATTGTTTTTACACTCTGAGGCATTTATTGAAGCTGCCGAGTGGCTGTTGCATACAGCACAAAATTTTCCTACCCTTCAAGCTATTGATTTTGGTGGTGGCTTTGGCATCCCTTACAATAAAGAGACTGAAGAACCGTTGGATGTGACTCTACTGAGTACTAAATTAACAAAACTTATTACTGATTGGTGTATAAAAACAGGCTATGAAGGGCAATTTTTTATCGAACCAGGGCGGTATGTAGTGGCTGAAAGCGGTAGGCTGCTTGGCGAGGTACAGGCTGTTAAAGAAAATAGTACGAAGATATTTGTAGGTACAGACATTGGTTTTTCTGTGTTGATGCGCCCTGTTTTATACGATGCCTACCATGAAATTCACGCCCACCAGCAAGAAAAATCTGAGAGTAAGGTAGAGCAAACTCTTGTAGGTAATATTTGTGAAAGTGGTGATATTTTAGCCCAAAATCGTTTGCTTCCAAAGCTTCAACAGTCTGATATTATTGAGGTTATGGATGTAGGCGCTTATGGTATGTCTATGAGTTCAAATTATAATCAACGCTTACGCCCAGCTGAAATTTTACTGATGGAAAGTGGAGAAGACAGGCTTATTAGAAAACGCGATACTTTTGAAAACCTTTTACAACCTTACGCAGGTTTGTGAAAACAATAGTATTTTTGCTAAGGGTGCTTGTAATATGTTATTTTATTAACTTATCATTGTTTGTTTGTTGTAGCGGTGCTATACAAATTATTGGTTAAGATTTGATTATTGTAAAGTTTAGCGGTCTAAGGGTGTGTAGTTTTGTTAAAAACTCCATATTTCTTGTAAGTGCATCGCGCAATGTTAAGGGTTAGGAATGAAGGAAAAATGCGAAGATAAAAATGCTTTGTTGGGCAACGTAGAGATTATTCAAGATCACTTGTTGCGTGGGCATTTGGGCACATGGGAATTTACATCTGTTGCAGATGTAAATACTTTACATATAAATAAAGAATTTTTAAGCTTTTTAGGGCACAACCACGTAGATTTTTTGAATATTGAAGAAGTATTTGTTAATTTTGTTCATTTAGATGACCAATTATTTTTACAACACCTCTTTTTTTCAGATCAACGCCCAGCTGATACTACCATTAATGTTACCTTTAGAATGCTTAATGGAAATACTGGTGAGTGGCAGTGGGTTCACATGCTTGGCGGGGCAAAAGATTCTGTAACTAATCCCCATTCTTTACATGGTGTTATTAGCGTATTGGGCGCTTTACCTCAGGGCATATCTCCTGTTGTACCGCCTACTTTGCCCGTTCTTCAACACAGTGAAAATGCTGAGGGAGCTACGTCTGTTCAAAAAAGCTGTGCTGAAGCTATACAGTCTTTGCAAAGTTTTATTGTTGAATCTGAGAAGAAATCTGCTGAGCAACTTTTGCACACGATACAAACAAACTATAATTTCTGCTTTGGGCATATGTTGTGGTTTAAAACCGTTGTAGACAGTATTACTTTTGCCTTGGTTGTTACAGATACTGCTGGTACCATTATGTATTTGAATAATGGAGGACTACAGTTTTACGGTGTTGGTTCAATAGAAGAAATTGTTGGCCAGGCTGAAAAGAAATGGGCAGAGCAATATATGGAAGAAAGCTCAAGCAAATCAGCAAAAACTTTGGATATGAGCCAATTTGTTGTACGTCATAAAGAATCTGGAAAAGTTTATGAGGGCTACAGTGCCCCCATGCATGATGCCGCAGGTGTTTTGCTTGGTACGGTGAAGATTTTACAAGATATTACAACCAGTTGTGAAATTGATGAAAATGTACGAATTATGTTGAATGCTAGCCCCTTGGCTAGCAATTTTTGGACAGCAGACTACAGAAATATTGATTGTAATGAGGCTATTTGTTCTCTTTTTGGTCTCGCATCACGCGAGGAATATTTAGCTAATTTCTTTAAATTTTCTCCTGAATTGCAGCCAAAAGGTGAATCTAGCAGTGAACTTGCTAGATTTTATGTTGAAAAAGCTTTTACTGAAGGTCTGTGTGTTTTTGACTGGATGCACCAGAAATTAGATGGAACCCCCATCCCAGCAGAAGTAACTCTTGTAAGGGTTGATCGTCCCCAAGGGGCTATTGTTGTTGGGTATATTCGTGATCTCACAAAACTTAAAATGGTTGAAAGTTCTTTAGAAAAAGACAGCAAACTTTTGCAGTTGGTTATGGATAGTAGCCCTGTATGCTTTTTTATTGTTGTTGAAGGAATTATTCGCTATGCAACCCCTTACACAACGCATTTTTTTGGTGTTGATGTGGGGGATAATATTCTTGAAATTTATGCTGATTCTGGTGAACAAAGACGCTTGATTGAAGAATTGTTGCGCACAGGCTCGGTGAATGGACATATTGCAACAAAGGCCGCAGACGGGAGCTTGCGTGAAATGCATTTAAATGCATTTGTGGCAGAATATTATGGCGAAAGTTGTACCATGCTTTGGCTTAATGACGTTACAGAGTTACATGAGCAAGAATGCAACCTACGTGAAGCTCGTGATTTGGCAGAAAAAAATACAGAGGCAAAGGGTGTTTTTCTTGCTAATATGAGCCATGAAATTCGTACTCCTATGAATGCAATCTTGGGTATGATCCATCTTGTTCTTGACACAGAGTTAACTGCATATCAGCGCGATTACTTGGGAAGGGCTGTTTTTGCCACCAAGGCACTATTGCGTATAATAAATGATATTCTTGATTTTTCTAAAATAGAAGCTCATAAAATGACTATGGAAAATATTAGTTTCTCCATAGCAGAAGTAATGCAAGGGGTTGAAAGTATTTTGCGCACAGAGGCGCAAGCGCGCAATTTAACGTTAAATGTGAGCGTTGCCCCTGAAATACCTGTACTTGCCATGGGCGACCCGTTGCGACTTAGTCAGATTTTAACAAACCTTGCAAGTAATGCGGTTAAATTTACCCACGAAGGTGGGGTTGAAATTCGCGCTCAGCTAGTAAGTGGCAGTGATGAACAAGTTGTTGTGCTGTTTGAAATAGAAGATTCAGGCATTGGCCTTTCGCCTGACCAAATTGAAGGGTTATTTGCTCCTTTTTCACAAGTTGATTATTCCGTAACACGTAAATACGGGGGCACAGGGCTTGGGCTTGCCATTTCAAAAAGTCTTGTAGAAATGATGCACGGTACTATCTCATGCAGAAGCGTCATTGAAAAAGGGAGTGTATTTTCTTTTACAGCTGCCTTTGGTGTTGCTGCAGAAGAAATTACATGTGAGTTTACGAGTGGTTGCGTGGGTTCAGATATACAGGTGGCAGAGCAAAAGATTAATGAAGGGATTTTGCACGGTAAACGTATTTTAGTTGTTGAAGATAATGAGATGAATGGCTTGATAGCCCTTGAAATTTTGCAAAAAGAAGGGTTGTTTGTTGAACTTGCTGTTAACGGTGCCGAAGCTATTGAAAGAATAGAAAAAGAGCAGTTTGACCTTGTTTTTATGGATATTCAAATGCCTGTTATGGATGGGCTTACCGCTACCCAAAAATTACGAGAGAAAAATATAAAAATACCCATAGTTGCTATGACAGCCCACGCTATGGTGGGTGATAAAGAACGTAGCATTGCTGCTGGTATGGATGACCATTTAACAAAACCTCTTGATGTTAACGAAGTTTTGATGATGATTACCAAATGGGTTTTCCCTGAATTATTTAGCAAGCCCGTTGTGGCAACCGTTGTAGAAAAAGAAGAAATAGACCCACCCTCTATTCCAGAAAGCACTTTTCCTAGTGCTATTGCAGGGCTTGATCTGAAGGCTGGCCTTTCTCACGTTAAAGACGATACAGATAAATATAAAGAGTTTTTGCTTGCTCTGGCTGCAAGAATACCTGCGAGTTTTGATAGTATTGCTACTTCTATGATGGTAGGACAACCTGAAAGTTTACTCTTACAACTGCACGGGTTACGCTCAGATGTTATCAAAGCTGGGGGTGACGAGCTTGGGCTTCTTATGCAAGAAATGATTGTTGCGGTTAGGCAAGTTGCATATCAGCCTTTATTTATCATGCTTGATAAGCTTGAAATTTTGCTCATCCAACTTGAACGTTCTATTCTTGAAGCTTTTCCTAATAAATAATATGTTGCCTTATTGGGCATGTGTGGCTACTCTTTTCATTGTTTTTTCAGAGGCTATGCTTGTTTAATTATTACATAAGAAAAGAGCATTACTTTTTTTGAGGAGATTATGTTAACTCAGTTACCAGCTTTAACTTTACGCCAATTATTAAACGAGAGTGCAAAACGCTACGGGGATCAGCCAGCTTTTACACAGACGGATGATTTTACCCTGACATATAAAGAATTTCGTGAATCTGTCATGAGTCTTTCTGACTGGTTGATAGAACAAGGAGTGGGGTTTGGCGATACCGTTGCTATTCTTGGCGAAAACTGCCCCCAATGGTGTATTGCTTATTTTGCTACAACAATTATGGGTGCTGTAACTGTACCTATTTTAACAGAGTTTCATGGCGACGCTATTGCTCATATTATTCGCCATTCAGAAGCAAAAGTTGTTTTTGTTTCTGAACGATTGTACCCAAAAATAGAAACTCCAGAGTTTGACCCCCTACCTTTGTTTGTCAATTTAGAAACATTTACTCCCATTGAACAAAAATTTGGTGTGGATAGGATGAAGGAGTTGAAATCTATTGGATTGCGGGAATTTCGTAAACTCAAAGAACGCGCTTTGCGCTTTGCTTCTATGGTTCCGCAAGAACCAGCAGAAGATGACTTAGCTTCTATTATTTATACATCTGGCACCACAGGGCATTCTAAAGGGGTTATGCTGACCCATAAAAATTTACTCGCTGATACTCGCTCTTTATTACACCTCGTACAGCTTAAATCTGGAGAGGTTATGGTTTCCATGCTCCCTCTCGCCCATACTTTTGAGTGTACCATCGGTCTTATTTGCCCAATGGCCGCAGGGGTGCATGTGTATTATCTTTCAAAACCACCTTCAGTTCGGGTTTTACTCCCTTTGTTTGCAGAAATTAAACCTACGTTACTGTTGGCTGTTCCATTAATTATGGAAAAAATTTATAAAAGTAGCGTTTTGCCCCAATTAACTAAAAATGCATTCTTGCGTATGCTGTACGCTTGGCCTTTTACACGCAAAATAATGCATAAAGCTGCGGGTAAAAAACTCAAAGCTTTTTTTGGTGGTTCTCTTAAAATAATTGCCATTGGCGGGGCGCCTATTCCCCCTGCAACAGAAGTTTTTATGCATGAGGCTGAATTCCCTTATACCATAGGCTATGGGTTAACTGAAGCGTCCCCCTTAGTTTCAGCAACCCTACCCCAAGACGCCCGCTTAAAAAGTGCTGGTAAACCAATTCTTGATATTACCGTTAAACTTGGAAGCATAAATGCAGCAACTGGTGAAGGAGAGATTTTGGTAAAAGGGCCCAACATTACGCAAGGGTATTATAAAGATGCCAATGCAACTGCCATGGCCTTTGAAGATGGCTGGCTTAAAACTGGTGACCTTGGGTATATTGACGATGATGGGTATATTTATATAAAAGGGCGTTCTAAGAATATGCTTCTTGGCCCTAGCGGCGAAAATATTTATCCTGAAGAAATAGAGGGTATACTCACAGATATTTCTGCCGTTATTGAAGCGTTGGTTTACCAGGTAGAAGGTAAACTTTTTGCAAAAGTACACCTTGATGACGCTGTAATTGATGATATGTTTGGTGATGAAAATGGACAAGAACTTCAAGAAAAACGACGTCAGCTTTTAGAAGAAATTCGTAAAGAAGTGAATGGTAAAGTTTCTTCTTTTGCAAAATTGCATCGTATATTAGAACAATCTGAGCCTTTTGAAAAAACGCCAACACATAAAATTAAACGATATTTGTACATAGACGCTGAATAGTTTTACATACTAAGGATAATATGGTTTCGCAATCACCCATTGAGCAAGAAATAGCTCGTCGTCGTACTTTTGGTATTGTTAGCCACCCAGATGCGGGTAAAACAACTCTTACAGAAAAACTGCTCCTTTTCGGGGGGGCCATTCAACTTGCAGGTACTGTAAAAGCCCGCAAGTCTGACAGGCACGCAACCTCAGATTGGATGGCTATGGAGAAAGAACGAGGAATATCTGTAACAACCTCAGTTATGAAGTTTAGTTACAATAATTACGAAGTGAATTTGCTCGATACCCCAGGGCACCAAGATTTTTCTGAAGATACCTATAGGGTTCTTACTGCTGTTGATTCTGCTATGGTGGTTATTGATTCTGCCAAAGGGGTTGAACGGCAAACAAAAAAATTGATGGATGTATGCCGTATGCGGCAAACACCCATTATTACCTTTGTGAATAAACTTGACCGCGAAGGGCTAGAACCACTCGAAATCTTAGCAGATATTGAAGCACACCTCGGCGTTGAGTGCGTACCCCTAGCATGGCCCATTGGGATGGGTAAAGAATTTAAAGGCGTGTATGACCTGCGCGAGCACTGTTTACGGCTGTTCAGTATAAAAAGTAAAGGAAAAGCTGAACAGTTTGAAAAAATAGCCATTACAGGGCTCGATGACCCGTTACTCGATAGTCTACTCGGGAGCCTTGCAGATAGTTTGCGCATTGACCTAGAACTCTTGGCTGAAGCAGGTACACCCTTTGATAGAACAGCCTACCTACAAGGTAAACAAAGTCCTGTGTTTTTTGGCAGTGCGCTTAATAACTTTGGCGTGCAAGAACTTTTAGATACCTTTGTAGAAATTGCACCACCACCCCGCCCGCGAGAAGCAATAAGCCGAATAGTTCAACCCGAAGAACCAAATTTTAGTGGGTTTGTCTTTAAAATTCAGGCAAATATGGATAAAGCCCACCGCGACCGTATGGCTTTTTTACGCATCTGCTCCGGGCGGTTTACTCGGGGTATGAAGTTGCGACACCACCGCACAAAAAAAGAATATACCATTGCCAATGCCCTTATGTTTATGGCGCAAGACCGCGCAGGGGTTGAAGAAGCATACGCTGGAGATATTATTGCCATACCAAACCATGGCACTATAAAAATAGGCGATACCTTTACTGAAAAAGAAGAACTTAAGTTCATTGGAGTACCTAACTTTGCCCCAGAACACTTCCAACGGGTACGGTTAAAAAATCCCCTGAAAACAAAACAATTGCAAAAAGGGCTTGAACAGTTAGCCGAAGAAGGCGCCGTACAACTCTTTCGACCCCTCG
Organism: Tachinus sp. AB-2021; assembly: GCA_030264575.1. NCBI lineage: Eukaryota > Metazoa > Arthropoda > Insecta > Coleoptera > Staphylinidae > Tachinus > Tachinus sp. AB-2021. The sequence goes on along the minus strand of JARJEC010069740.1, from coordinate 66 downwards.
CTAATAACGATTATATTCTCGGCGCTGTCGGTATCCTACAGTTTGATGTTATTGTGGCTCGCCTCG
>JARJEC010069719.1:0-11091 GCA_030264575.1 Tachinus sp. AB-2021 | reverse complement strand
TCAATGAATAATAATTTCATTTTGTTGTTAAAAAAATATATTTGCCTATTTTTAATAAAGAAATATTTTATTGTCAAACAAAAATAAAAAAAGTTAAAATTCAGTAAAAATAACCGTTATAGTTTTATTTCCTAAAAAATAATTATAATAAATGTAACAATAATACGATTTTGCTACTGAGAAACAATAACAATTTGAAATTATCGCAAACTTAAAAAGATAATAATTAAGTTTTCTTACTTAAAAAAATTAATGAAAAGGGTTAGTCACTTAAAAAAATCAGTAACAAAATAGAATTACTAAAAAAAAAGAATTCAATTTTATTAAAACATAAAAATGATTAATTTTTTGCAACAAAAAAAAAATTTTTGATTTTATTACAAAACAAATTAGAATCAGATTGATACTAAAAAAAATAGAAATTTGTTGCTGAAGAATCAACAAATCGATTTAAATTATTTATTAAAAATTCTAGCAAAAAATATTAATCTAATTTGGTAAAATATGAAAACAACCAGCTGATTTACTCAAAAATCTGCCGGTTTTGCAAAAATACTGTTGAATAATGTTTAATAACTGATCAAATTAAAGATTATTAGTTTTGCCGTTTTAAAAATAACTTTAATAATTACAACGTCAGTGGTTGTAATTGTTTTAACATCAAGATTAAAAATGCAGCGTTATTACTCAAAAATCTAGAAGTTACTCAAATATTTCGTTTTTTCTCAAATAATTAGGTTTAACACAACAGATTTTATATGTAGTCAAAATTATTACAAATTTTGGGATTCAATTATAGTAAACCAACAATACCGGTTAGATACTCATCCGGATTAATTACTCAAAAAATCATTACTTAAAAATCCGGTTTGGTTTTTAAAAATGATTCTTAGGACAACATTTTTTATGTATTTAAAAATAATAGATCGATTGTTTTGTAAGATTATTCGTTCTATAATATTAAATATATTCTATAAAATTTGGCATTAAAATTAAAAAATGCGCTAAATCTGGTTTGGTTGCTGAGCACAACAATTTTTCATGTAGTCACAAAACAATAATTAAATTGGGCAAAATTTTGATATTCAATTATAATAAACCGAAAATCAGGTTTAAATAGTGAAAAATCCGGTTTGGTTACTGAAAAAATCTGGCCGAAGACAAAACAATTCTTATGTATTTACAAAAAAAAAAACAAAAAGAGCAAAATTTTGAGAGTGACTTCGGCTTAATTACTCAAAAATCCGGTATAATTTAAAAACATCAGGTTTAGGACATTATGTATTCACAAAATAATAAATGCAACATTGTTGAAAAACCAAGAATATTCGATTTCTAAATGTTTTTTGTTCTATTAAAGTAAAATTATATATTTACTAATAGATTGCAAGAAATCCGATTTTGATACTCAAAAATCCGGTTTGATTACTCAAAAAATCCGGCTTAAGATAATAAAGTCATTATGTATTTACAAAAAAATAAATTAAACAAAGCAACATTTTTTGGATGAATTAAAATAAATCAAAAATCCGGATCGGTTTTTAAATAAATCCGGTTTTGGACATTTTGTATTTACAATTCAAAATTTCTCAAAAATCCGAGAATATTTGAGTTTTAATCTATTTTTTTTTCTATTAAAGCAAGATTACACATATGTACTAATAGATTGCAAAAGATTTACCTATGAATAACATTTCTCCAGGTGGGCTGAGCATCCCGTGGCGCCCTCCTGGTTCCGGCCCTGGTGATAGTAATTACAAATCATGATAAAGACAATAAAGCAAAAATTAAATTACATTTTAAACGGGCCAAAATAGGTGTGATTGGTGTTGATGCCAATTATCGGTATTTTTGATGGATTATTGCCAATAAAAAAATCTAAACAATTTTGTCTTTGTTTAGCAAAGTGGGCTGAATAATTTTAATTGTAAGAATAATAATGGAGCTACGTGGAAAATAACCGAGGCGCACGTTTCGATTCGCGTGAAAATTCCATCGATCGCGGAATCAATATTGGCGATAATAATGGGGGTTGGAATGAAAAAAAAAAAGAAAATACAACAACGTATTAATAGAAAAGTAGCTTGTAGGGTTCGATTTCGCACGAAAAACTGTGTTGCCGTATAGATATAATAAACTGTGTGTACACTCGAAAAGGGGGGGCGCATGTATAGAGGGGGTAAAATTCGATTCCTATCACGGTTCGGAATTATAAAAAACTTTTACGGTATTTTTACACATGCAATACTCGACACGCGAACCTATTTTGTACTTTTTATCGCTCTTTAAGGCATCGAAAAATCAAAGATGTAGTGGGGGGGCGGGATCGTACAAGAAACGTGAATTATTAATGATGAAGATTCGTTTGGTAAAAAATATTAATAACGTTTAAATGTCATAAGCTGTTATTTTTTTGCCGGCGCGAGAAGCAACAATAATTATTTTAAATTGATACATGATGGACGGAAAAAAATGATATTACGAATCTTCAACGCATGTTAGCGGTAATCGTGAGAAGAAGAATGCAAAGGATGAAACTGGTTTCGATATGGAACTGATAATCAAAATATCGTTTTGTCTTTGTAAAACACGAAAGGGTTTACAATAAGAATTTAATAATGCGCAGGAAATGATTCAGTTATAATAATAGAAATTTTGGTTTATTAAAATGCATTATTCATTAATGTTTTTCCCACAAATATATTAAAATTGTATTGTTAAGCTCGGATGAGCAGAGGCTCTTCATTTAACCTTGAACGCGATTTTAACAATAATTATTATTTTTACTGTGTGTGCGTCTAAGGTTGTAATGGCCCCTTGAAACAATATTTTAGGAGGCGCACTGACCTTACCGTTTCAATCTCGTTTTTATTTTTATTAATCATTATTATGCAAATTTGCTGGTTAAATTAAAGGAAGTTGCAATTTTGCCGCAGAAACATTATTGGGTTTCGCTATCGGGATCGGTCGAAAAATTTCTTTGCCATCGATGGAAAAGTTACTAAGCATTAATTTTAGAAAGCTTATTTTTTAATTGGTGTAATTTTCGTGTTGTAGTAGTATTGAAAGGTAAAAAAATATTTAAATAATAAAAAGCATGCTAGAATGAATGAGAGACTGACCTTTCTTTGGTATGAGTGATTTGAGTAGCATGACGGCGTGGTCGTCGCAAGCCCAAGCGTGCATCTTTCTGTAGCTGTCGCGTCCCTTTTCCGTTAACTTGTCCCACGGTTTCGGTTTGGAGAGGAGTTCCGAAACTGTTCCCTGGGATAGGCCTAGGATATATTTGGCGAAAAGCCTTTGACCGATGTTGTGTATCGAAAGCAGTTCGCGCACTCTCCGCGAAATGTTGAGCGTATCCAAATTTTGACTCGCGTATTTGTCCATATTGTATCGCAACATTTCTTGTAGTTTGGCTTCCATTGGATCGCCTTTGGGGATCAGGCTTTCGCCCAAACGGCCGACCATTGAGCCGGGCGCCATGCCCAAATCCTCAGCGAAACGGAACGGCGATCTGTGCTCGTCGAATCTGTACGGACTCTTCAACTCATCGCCGCGTAGGAAATTGTTAACATTCAGCATAGTAGCCGCTAAGGGAATGTTGTTATTGCTGAGATGGTGGTTATTGTTATCCTCAGGACTTTTCGGATTGCCATTGAGAAGTATTGGAGATGGTTGGGGTTCGCAAATGGGCTGCGGCGTCGATGCTGTGCTCTTTTCCGTGGAATCTGCTACTGTGGGCGTGGGTGTCTTCGCTGGTCCATCTGCAGAGGGTGAGGGTGAGATTATTTGGTTGTTCAGTTGCTCAATACTACGACGCCAATTGGCCACGATTTCCTCGCCGAGCAGCGAGCCGAATTGTTCAACGTTTTGAAAGGGGAGAGGAAGTGAAGGATTATTATCTGATTTCGGTGGATTTTCAACACCTGGAAATGGAAACAATGACGTCACAAAGGGACCCAATAATTCGGATATTAAACAAAACAAAACGGGGAAACCCAATAAACCAATAAACAGTGCAAACTAAGCAGCTAGTGCGGGAAAAGAAGAAGTATTAATAGGGGGCAGCACAATAAAAATAATTCCACAACACACACACATAAAAATATATAATAATCTCATAAGTTCATCAACGAATGTGATATATAACTTCCTTCTTTCACGGTTCAACGCTGGTAATTTATAAAGTAAGAATACTAATTAAAAAAATCCATTTCGTTTCACGCGAAGCATTAAAAATTATGCGCGAGGCGAACGCTTTGTGTTTCATTTTAAACAAAATAATATAAATTCGGGAATTGAGTTATTCGTGTGCACTCTTCTAGGAAATTTTATGCAGATAACCATCGACAATTAAAAAATCTACGCGCCCAAAAAATGCTTTTCTTAAATATAAAAAAATAATATTACGAAAGCAATTTCATAAAAAAAAACTGATCCAGTTCACATGGCGTGTCGCAAGCAACCGTCGACCACCATAAAACAAATAAGAACAATACATTTTTTCCTTCCATTTTATCGCATTAAACATTTCACAAAAATAATAATAATAATTGTACTTAACATATTATTGCACAACTGGTATTTGTTTAAACATTTTTTGAATAAATATGTAAAGTAATAATTTGTGCTGTTTTCGACATAAGCGGGTTGGGTAATCATAATTTATAGCCACATTCACGAAGATGATGATTTGGGTGGGAAGTAGAGTGGTGGTGGTGGGGGGATTGATACGGTTAAGTAGTTTGAATATATGTTTTGCTCACTAAACACAATTTTATGTAAAATATATATGTTGGGAAAAAAATTACCTTCGGTTTCGGATGCGGGCGTTTTCGGTCGGTCGATTTGTTGCAAGGTTTTCGTGCGCTCCAACAGGGCTTCCACCGATTTTTCCGGATTCGATGAGAATTCTGATCTTAATATACTGAAAATAAAAATAAACCGTCAACATCATCACAAATTTAGTATCTTGGGAGCTAGAGCTACGCAAAGAAATTCTTCACAATGCCAAGGTTTTAATAACTTGATAATTGTCAATGCGTTTTCTTGCAGTAAATATGCAAACATTATCATGAAAAAAGCACTTACGCTATACTGGTTTATACAGAAACCTAAAACCTTAATAGTTAAAGCGCCGCATGCACATTTTAAAAACATCTCATTGGACAAACGAATGGTTTGCAAACCAAATTTCTTATACTCAAAAGTCCAGACATTTTCAAAAAAGACAAACAATGCCACAAAATAAACAAATAAAATTGCTCGTAAAAACCTCTGTACGAGTGGTTCATACAGATACCTAGGGCTTTAATAAGTAGAACAATTTTATAGAGTTAAAGTAGTTATCGAAATTTGTCATTAATGATATTCAATATATGAAGACTTTATTTGGCGGAATCTAGTTATATTCAATAAAATTGGACATAATTTAATTAAAACCATTTTAAAATTTATTTGCCTTTTCCAAAAATTGATTTCATTTGTCGTTCAATAATTTGAACGCGCAGTAATCGGGTGAATTTCTATATTTCTTTTTTATATTATTATATATTTTTTTTTAAAGAAACTAATCCGCCTAGTGGAATGACTAAAATACATTTTACCAATACCTGGGACAATTTTAGTTAATTTTATATGATCACATTATCACGTAATAGTCGGGCTGGTTACTATTTTTATAAGAACAATGACAAGTTTTTTAAAACTACATCCCTTACGGTACTTACATTATTTGGAGGGCAATCATTTGACTGCAATTATAAAATATTTCGAACAATCTGAATGAATTAGTAGTTGATATATTTAACCTAACAAAAAATGTCTACAAATAAATTTGTCACAAAAGAAAGGCTAAATGATTGATTTTTAAATTACGCCATATGCGGATTGGTGGATCACAGAAATAAATAATCTGAACCAGTATTTATGGTAGCGCGCTGAGCCGCCCAGTAGTTGCGCAATCAAATAATTAGATATTAAAAAACCACCAGAGACGTTTCTACAGATTTAATCACAATAGTTTAAAATCCAACTTTTTTATTACATAATACTTAAGCGGCTGGGTAGGTCACAAAAATAAATAATCTAAACCAGCAGTTGATACTATAGTGGGCCGCCCACATTACCAGCTATTGCGTAATCAAATAGTTGGACAGGTCACAAAAACAAATAATCTGGACTACTAGTTAACTCCATAATAACCCACCCACCCAGCTATTGCATAATTAATTAGACATTATACCCACCCGAAATGTTTCTTCCAATTTAATCATAAAAAATTGTTTCTTCAATTTCTTTATTAATAATTAGCTGGGCGGGTGGGCGAGACTAAAATACATAATCTGAATCATAGTTGATACTATAGTGGCCCGCCTCAACTATTTAATAATCGAGAAATTTTACAGTAAATCTATCAGTGACCAAGAAATAACCAATTTCTTGATTGAAAATTGGACGGATGTTCGGGTTACAAAAAATAGTTAACACCATAGTGATACTATTTGTTTTAATCTTAGTAGTATTTCCAATATGTACTTAAAATCAATTTTTGATCTGATAGGAATCCCAGGTTATGTTAAGTAACGTTGGAAATCCCAGGTTAGGAAGTAACAGGCACGTTAGATCCAAAGCAGTTGTGGACGACTAAAATTAAACGGTGTGAAGCATGCTTGCCTTCCAATTTGTAAAAATTAAATAAAAAATATGATCGATAATCGTGGCTAAGATTGTTTACAAGCTCGGATCCAATATGTACCTCATATTTATTTATTTATCTTAAATAATAAGACTACTAAAATAGATCAATACGATTAAATCGTCATTGGTAAAAGTAAGTCATCATTATTGAATTTGAGTATATAATTATAATAAGACAAAGAATATATTTTTAGACAATCACACTCGGTATGTTTTGCAAAATAGTTTTAGCAACATTTTGTGTGTCACTACTACCAGACCCTTTTTTATTTGGAAGCAAAATCTCCCATTGTTTTGTATTTGAATGCATGCAAACATGATTTTTTAAAACAGTATTTTTAGAATGCATTCGTGCTAATCTTAAATTATACCGAAAAAGTGTTAGCAATATGTTTGTATTATTTTTTTTATAAATTGCTTCAATAATCATAAAATATATTAATTTCAATCAATATTATTGATTAAAAAAATTGGATAAAAATTTAATTAAAATAGTCATTATATTATGTATAACATAAAAGTCACGAAAATAACACATTACTGGCAAGGAGCTATATTAAAATATGAGACACTTTTTGCCGAGTCACTAAAATTCCCTTACCCTGCGCGTAAATAAGCATGGAATGCCATAGATATGACGATTTCCAAAAAAGTTTACTGTTTTTGAAATTACTTAGTAATACTGTTAGTTGATAGTGAATAAGGAATGTGTGTGTATTGTTAATAGGTTGTATTTGATTAAGCTATCAGGACTTTAAATAAGTATTTGGAAGAGCCATGTACTTGTTATGTTTGCTGAGGACAAATAAAATATGATGAAACGTAATAAAAACGTTGAATGAATAATTTTCCATGAAATGTTTGTTCTCGATTTTGCAAGCTGATTAGCAGCATCCATTGTTCGTATTTTATGATAATGGAGCCGGTGGTAATCAGAAGCCATATAAATAAAATAAGTCAAACATAATAATAAATCATGTGTCTCACCTAATTTCCCTCTTGAGATCTTCGTAGTCCCTTTGAAGGTCGAGCTTGCTCTCCAGCCGGACGATGTGCTGGCGTTTGTGGTCGAGCTGCTCTTCCAGCCTGGAGATTTGCGACATCGACGACTCCTGCAGTTTGGTGATGCTGACCTGTAGCCTCTGCACTTCGTCAAGTAGCTGTGTGATCTGTAAGAAAAGGCATCAATTATTATAAAGTTAAGGTCGATATTGGCTTAAAATCTAAAGGGGATCGATTCGCCCGACACCTTATACATAAAGGGGTAGTACAGATTAATGTCTTCATACGCGATAGCAATTGATTGATTCGCCGGATACGTGCGGCGTCTGTTGTCTCGCTCGCGTCTAACTACCCACGATGCCAGTGTGCAAGAGATGCAAAGGGCTGCGAAAATCCGTAGCACGAATTGGACCGGTATAGTCAATATTGAGGATTATAATCATAGCGATTGGGTTAGAGTTTATTTTGATGGAAATTTGCAGTGACATCGCAATTCGTAGTCCGAATTATAGATTCTACGAGGGGGCTTAAACGTATGCGAGGCGAAGCCTTTTAAAACGGATTCACGTGCGGTTTGCTACCAATTAGCGTCCACTTTTTGTCTTTGATTGAGGCCACGTATAAAAACACGCACAACAAAGGTCTCGCCGCGGAATCGAATTATCGTTTCATAAAGCATATTGCAATTATTAGATTCAACCCTACCGATTTAGATTTATTGAAAAAAACTTTTTTATTGTTTCCGGGGCCCCGATAAATTATCGAGTTATCAACACGTAAAAGCCACCCTCATTCAGAAAGGGAAAGATCGTATGCAAAAAGCGGCCGGTCCCTTTTTTGGTTGCTATCTATCTGAAATATTGGTTTATATTTATCATCTGCGAAGGGTTTCCTCTTCCGTTTCCACCCTTAATTCCCAAGCTGTTCGATTATTTTTTATGCCCATTTTTTACGGTAATTTATTATTAAATTAATTAATTATTGCTTACTCTGGGATTTTCATCCATGGCAGAAATTTTATCAGAGCACACACAAGATACTAATCTATAATCGCTGCTAGCATCGTAATTATACGATCTAATTGTGAATAATTAGATATAAATAATAAACGTTGTCGCCAATGTGTAAACAATGATGAAAAAATTAAGCTGATAAAATTTTATAGGCGGTGCTAATGGAATAATATAAAAATTACAATAGACTTGAATAAGAAGGAAATCAAACAGGCTCATTTTATTTGCTGCTGATAATAAAGCTGCACACATAGAATTATTAATAAATATCCGAATGATAAGATTAAAGATTAAGTTAATAACGCATGCGCTCGATAAAATCGGTGCATGCAATGGGAACATTTTGTTTTCCGATCTGATGATGACTAATTAAAAATATTTCCGATCGATTTTCTATTAGTAATATACACACAAGGCAAGCAAGCAACCCCTTTCCGAAACTACTAATTTAAATATTACATCTCGTATTTTACCCCGATCAGTCAAAGCTCGCTCTCGCTCTCCCTTATATTTCGCTTATGTCCCCCGCTGTATTTTCCCCCCGCGGCCCCACGCGCGCATCCAGAAGAAGAAGGGGTTGAGTTGTGTAGTAGTAGTAGCGGCGGCATATAGCTTAATCACCTCCTGTTTTTGGGCGCCCCCTCGCACGTCTAAGCTCCCGATAATCAATAATTATACTCAAATATAAAGAGAAAAGAGCCGGCGAATGCTGATTTGCAAGGCACTAATGAGTAGGACGGAGAGGCCCCGAGCGGCAACTGGGAAGTCTAGCGTGAGGAGAGGGACACACATCTATGTGTGTATGTATATATGTATATAATTCCGAGGCCGCAGTCGCCCCCCTTTTACGCTCAGTGTTTCGCCTTATTGCATGCACTACATTATCATTCTTTAATGATGCAATTTTCATTATTTTATTTCAATCGGATTCGTTCCAGTGGATGAAATCCATACAACAACCGTCTAACAATGTTCAACTTGATTTCAATAAAGACTTCCACAGTGATTTTTAAATTATTCTCCAGAACCAATTAACAAACAAAATCTTTTACCTACCACAGTCACTCTAATTAATTCATTTAATTTTACTAAAATTTTTTCATCTTATTAATATTTTTTTAATGCAACAAATAAAAGAAATTGATTTTTATATCATAAACAAATCATATTAACGTTTCCAGATCATTACATTTTTTATGTTGTAGACTTAACGTAAATTAATTTTGAAGAGCCAATGACCAATTCACGTGTTGCAAAGTTTGGGCCACTTGCATTCAACTTATAGTTTTTTGATTAACTCCGCAAATGGTTTGACTAATTTTACATTTCTATTTAAAAAAAAAAACAAATAAATTTACTTAAACCTGCAATCAAAATGTTTGTACTTTCTTACTTCCTAATTTCGGCCAACTTTTAGATGATCGATTTTACACAAACGCAATTGAAAAAGCAAATTTATTCAAGACTTCAAAATGTCGAAAAAATGATTGCATTTGGCTTAATATAATAAAATGTGGGTTGTTTTAGTTGAATGAAATATGTAAGGTTGTTTAAAAGAGCTAGCAAAAATCTTTAAAAATATTACTTGGTTGGTCTAATTAAACAAATACTTATCAATTGTTGAGGTTATGTCAGGTTGTAAAATATGTTAGGCTAGGTTAGGTTAAGCTAGGTTAAATTTGGTTAGGAAAATGTAACTCGATAAACCGTTATACCAGAAACCAGCACAAAAGCCGCCGAAATGATAGAACGGAAAAGAGATGCAGCCCAAGAGAATAGCGACTCGCCTGAAGATATGGCGAAAAGGCGACTCTGGCAATATCTGCGTAGAGAGGGGAGTGGACTTTTGAGACGTCGCAAGTAAATATTTTGAAAATTTCTCTCTCCCTCAAGCAAAAACGATTTAGAGATAGATTTGATAAGTCAAGTTAGGTTAATATAAGATTAATAAGATTCATTACGTTAGGTTACATTATAATCTATCATGCTATGGTTCATCCGAACTAACTTTATCTAATGAACTTTTTTGGGCTAATCTAATCTATATTGAGTTTACTTAAGCTATGAAACCAAGCCATTTCTAAGCATTCTAAACATACTTTGAATGAGAGACATCAAAGAAGACTTGAAACTTGAAGAATGAAGAATTTTTAGACTTTTTGCTAAACCTAACCTAACCCAACCTATCCACGATATTTGAATCCATTATAATTCTTTTAAAGTTTTTTTATTTCTTGAAAAAAAAATAATTAAAAATAATTAGTACAAATTTAATTTTTGAAGAGACATTTTAATGTTTTGTTTGATTCTATTTTTTGTTGATTTTTCTTTTCAAATTTTAATTAATTTTTGTGTGTATTTTGCCGGTAATTTTTTT
>JARJEC010069681.1:0-11321 GCA_030264575.1 Tachinus sp. AB-2021 | reverse complement strand
AATAATTTACAATCTCACTCGAATAATAGACCTTTTTCAAACGACAAAGTAAACATTCCATTCATATTTATTACAAATATATTGAATTATGCAACAAATTAAGGGAATTGATAATAAAAATTTGCATTTCATGTTGTAAATATTAAAAAGAACATTCATGTACTTTTTACTTACATATTACATTAATAAAGAACATGACTAAAATTATAAGGAAGTAACCCAATAATAAAAATATGCGCAATAATAAGATATCATTTAGATATAGCTAATAATGAACTCAATCTTCGTTATAACAACAATAAGCAACAATCGTATTTGTTTTGTCAACGTCATACATTACAAAATACTTTTAGCTTCTGGCAATCCTGTTTTAACCCAGCTTATCAGCGCCGATAGCAAGTCACCACTATGCGTCTACCCTTAAAGTGTAACATGGAACAATATTTTAATTTAAATTTAGACAAATATTTATTTATTGGCATAAATTAAGTTTATAATTATTAATTACTATTTCAAAGTTGTTGGTATACAATGATCATATCTGATTAACAATTTTTTTAAAAGAAATATTAATGTATATACATTTAGGGAACCGATAATATATTTATTATTTATTACAATTCAATGTATATTGTCCAATATAATAGATACTTAAACGCAACGTTTGAGGAACGGTTAGGTTAGTTGTATCAAGGTCAACTCAATTCAACAATTTAACTCTAAATGTAACGCCATAAATAAGCATTATTACTCAAAATTGCTACTCGAAATTATTGAAATAATTCATCTATACTAAAATATAAAATATAAATTTTTCGACTTACAATTTGATCTATTTTTTATATTAATTACAACTTTCAAAATAAATTCCAACATTTAAAAAGAAATTACTTTCAATTAAAAAATAAATAACTTTTTTAATGGCAGCCTGGAAGTTTCGTTATTCATTCATTTATACACGTGTAGTTAAAATTTGAATTAAAAATATTCACAAATAACTTGGGAATGTTTGTATTTCCGAGCCGTTTTTTGCGCAATTGTTGAGCTCTAAACAAATGTGAACGTTAATATTATATTTTGTCTTGCATTGTACACTCTACCCTTTCTTGAACTGTAGGTAGACGTCACTTTACTCTGATGCAATACTTTTTATATTATTTTTGTTACAGCGCCCATCTACATCTACGGGAATAACTCATGATAGTCCGCGGAAATTTATCGCTTTTGATTTAGGTAATGAATTAATGAAAGCGTTTGACAATGCGCAATCGCGAAAAGACTATGAAGAACAAATGAGTTCAGCTATGCTTCGGAATAACAATGAGCAAGACATTATGGATAGGGAGATGGCCTTTAAGCTCCAGATGATGGAGTATGAGGACGCACAGGATGATCGCGTAAGATAATAATTATTTAATAACCACTTGATACATTATTCAAATTATAAATATCAATTAGTAATACTAGCAGAAATTTTCCGTATTTTTTAGTAAAATTGTAACCAAACGTATTTTTGTTGCAGCAATGTGCCTATCGCCGTAGTGCGATGTGCTTTAGCCCACCTAGGGAGTATATTGATCCGACACAGCCTGTAAGTTAATTTAGTAATTTAATAATAATATAAAATAATATGAAATGTGTTATTTTGTTAGAGCTGCAGTGCACCATGGCCTTCTCCCAAGAAAAGTCAGCATGTGCGAAAAAATGTTATCTTTAAAATTGAAGTATGATTTTTTTTTAATTATTAGTAAAGCACAGTAATCTTAATTCTTAAATTTTTAAAGGATTTAGCTGACGAAGTAGAAATCACTAATGACGAAGAAGAAGGAGTGCATGGCCCATACTTGCTTCCGACTGCTCCAGTACGATTACCGATTACGCCGGTAAGATTGCTTTAATTAAAAATAATTTCCTATTTCATCATTATGTTATTATTAGGGTCATCATGAAATTGACAGCCCAGCATCACCTAAAAAACAATCACCACGTGTAAGTGTTTTTTTGTCAATAAATGATACTTTATTATTATTATTATTAATAATATTAATAAACATTATGTTCGATACATATACCGGATGTATCAGACAATCTGTCCAGGCCTTTTTTTGGACAAAATGTTTCTTCTTACAACTTTATGACAACAATATTTATATCCGCAGTCTACTAAAAGGTTTTTTTAGGAGTATTTAATTTCAAATGGGACCATAGGTAATTAAAAAAGAAATGTTTGTTTCACATATTGAACATATTGAACAATTTCTTTTATTTTACTTTTTGAACTAGAAAGCAGAGTATCCAGCAATACTGTATGGCCTGCTTGTTTGTTTGAAAAGTAAAATTAAAGAATTTGTTCAAATGCTTTTTGAGGTGTTTTTTAATATTTTTACAGCAAATGTTATAAACAAGTTTATTTTTGTTTCTAAGATTAAATGCAATTGCTCCTCTAGTAGTCATTTTTGAAAATCCTCAAATATTCTCAAAAAATCTTCAAGTAGATTTTGGTTATAAATATTTTTTTCATAAATTTGTTTCTTTAAAAAAGGTCTACGCATATTTTGATAAATTCAGTATAAATTTATATTCAGTAAAAAAATTAAAATTTTAAAAGTACTTTTATTACAGAAAGACAAAAAAGTTGCCAAACAGGGGTGGATGGATTATGCTGGTTATGTTAGTCCAGCATCAACAGCTGTAAGTTATTAAGCAGTATTAAATATGTAATATATTAATTTTAATCAAATTTGATTTTCAGAGTAACTACGAAGATGATTTTGAAGGTTTAGATGTTAACACAGTGGAGTCCTCTTTGGTAAATTATACTTTTAAAAACAACGTATTAAGTTTTTTGTATAGTTTGAGTTAGGTCGATGTAGTTACCGAATTATATTAATCGATATTGTCTCGAATTTGTATAACAGGTAGTTATATCCGAACTTTATTTAAAAAATGACAGCTTTTACTATTGTATCAGTGTCTTGTTATTTAATTTTGATTATACAAAAAAGTCAATATGTTTAAACAATGTCTTCTATATTTAATTATATATCAAGCTCTGGATTGTACATTAGTCTAGAGCATAAAAAGCATAATGGTCTAAAAACCCGTACAACTATGTTTTTTTGAAAAATACCAACCCTGTTTTTATGTTGCTATTCGATTTTGAATGAAAACAAACAAAAATGTTTTACTTATAGTAATACGATTAATTAACGTGTATATTAATATCTAAAAATTAATTTAAATTCCCGTATATCTTTTTTTACGACGCCTTTTATCCATTAAATTCCTTTTTACTTTGCTTTTAGCACATCTTCTCTTTCCATTTGTTCTTCTCACATCTCTCTGAAGTTTTTAATAAATGGTTTACAAAGTCTCTAAATAAAATTATGTCACTTTTGTTACTACACCTTGCCAAATTATTATCAATTATCTTTTACTGTACATAAGAAGCTCCTTTTTTACAAGACCTATATAATTTAAGTTGAGTTCTTTGCACATGTTCTTCTTTCTTGCCTATTTATATCTTTTCATCTTTCTCACTAATTTAAAACATGTTTCTTTCACTTTCACTCATTCTACCTGAATACTAGAATATCCATTTCTCTGTTTTGATTGTTAAAATGACTCATTAACATATAGGAAATTATGCTAAAATAGGCTTCATTCTTTAATGATTTTTATAGTTCAATAGTTGGCACACTTTATTAAAAATTATGTTAGAATGAGCTTCATTCTAACAATATTTTTATTCTTCAATGATTTTTATTTGAAACGGTTTGCAGTATCTTATAAAGTTACCACATTCATGTCAATCATAACCTATTAATTTCTTAATCGTCAACAAAATTGTTTAAAGCGTCAACATTATGTACGTAAAACAATCAAACTTTTTTAAAAATGAACCAAAACAAATAAAATAGTATCAAACATTGTTTCAGAAGGCTTTTTAAGCACTCGTTTATTTGGCCACTCGCCGCTATTCGGCTGTGCCCAAAACATATTTGTGTTTGTAGCCACCTGTAACTTGTATATGAATATACTATTCTATTGTAGTAATTTTCTCTATTTATTCTTAATTAACCCTTGTACTCATATTCTGTTTCCTGCATTCTAGCAGAATTCCAGATTTATTCCTCTGTCTTTCTTCATACCTCATTGTTCTTTTTCCTGTTATGAAACAAAACACGATCTGATCATTGCAAATCTGCAATTTTGAAGCTTTAATGATCTATATTACACCCTCTAAAACTCAAATCTCTAAGTCCAAGGATAACGTCAAAAAAGCAAAAAAGGCCTGATCCTTCTTAGGTGGTACACCCTGTATATATTTATATATAAGGAATAATTTAAAATAAGGAAGATCTGTTTTGATGATCTATGTCCTTATTGGCCCTTTTATATGTATTGATTTTTTTGATTTTCAATAAATTGATTATTATTATTAATATTATTAATCTACTGTACTATGTAATCATAATATCGGTACAACCCGACAGATTTTTAATTATACTCCATTAAAAATCCGCTAATATGGCATTAATACTACCGGCAGGATTAATTAATCACAAAGCAATATTGGGTATGTGATATGTCGGACGCTTGCACGTTATTCTTTTTTTTTGCGGAATTCGGAAAAAGATCAAGCAGCAAAGTCACAGGTATCAAAATAAATCGCGATATCAATTTTTAATATTTTATTTCTTCTATATTAGCTTTTGAATTTATATTTAATTTATTTTCATAATTTTTATAAATTATTTTCCTGACTATAATTATTTAATCCTCTAATTACCTAAATTAAAAATTAAATGTTATACTATATAATTTTTTATTTCACCTTTTTACAAATTCTTGTGTATTGTGCATATTCTTCTTCTCCAGAGGCTATTACTCTTGCATACTCAGTTTATTTTATCTGTGAATCTCATTTGTACCATACATCCACACTTCATTTTGTATACTATTTAGATTAGCAGCCTTCATCTCCTTAAGTTTTTTTATTTGTTGCCAAAAAATTTCATTTTCGGGTATCATGTCCAGATCTGACACTGAAGTTATTTCAAGTAGATTTTCTTGCTATGTTTTAACTGCTCAAATAATATTGAAAAATAGTTTTTCTATTCTTTCAAGAAAATTGAATTCTAATTATTCTTTTCTTTCTTTCCTTGTTTATAAATCGCCGTGCTTTTTCTTCTGTGCTCCTTTTGTGTGTACTGCGGTAATTTCTTTTTGTTGACATGTTTCTCTCCCATTTATTTTCTATATTTTGCTTTTTGTAATAACTTCTTTACAATCACGTCTGTGATTATTTTCTCCACTTCTTTCATTTTTTTACCATTTTTTCTGGAAAACTATTTTATTTTAAATTTTTGTATATATTTGAATAGCTTCATCAGTCCAAACAGATTTATAACTTTGTTTTTTGTTTTCTTGGTATTGTATTATAATCATTTTTACGTTGATTTAACAAGTTTTCACTTCATCTATGCCTTTTCAAGTGGTTGATGGTCTGACTACTTTTTCTTAAACTTAAAAATCTTTTTTCTATCACCACGCCTGTTTACTCACTATTATATAATTTATGACTGACTGCCCCAGTGGTCCAATATAAATATATTTCTCTTCGTAGTTTTCTTGTATGCTATAATTCAATATGCAACATCATTTTTCTTTGATCATTTAGCTCAATATATATATAAATAAACTCTTGTCCCTCTTTTGATAATAATTTGTCTTTTTTGCGTTTATTGTAATTCACTTTATTTTTGTTTGTTCTAATAGTGCCGTTAAACTCTTCTGCAATAATCACATTTTTATCATCAGTCTGTTTCTACTATTTTTTATTTATCTACTTACTGCTAGTAATATTGTTTATTTTTCGTATATTATTCATGCATCATGCAAAATTAATAAAATAAATACATTTTTTGCAAAAATCTTTTTACAAACAAAAATACATTTTTTAATCATTTTCCTTTTTTTATACGGTATCTGCCATTCTGTACGAATAATCTTTAAAGACCGGACTTCTTATTTTGAAGTTTTATGCTTATTTAGAGCTTTTTATGTTATCACAATTGGAAAAACAATAAAAAATATTTAAAAAAGATTTCAGGTCAAAACAAATTATTTATCACAATATTTTTATTTGCACCCATCATTTGACCAACGCAATAACATTCTTTGTGATTCAACGGTTTCAGTGGCTTGATACATTACTGTCTAGTTTCTCGTAGATGATGTATTCAGAAGGAAAAAATTGATTTAACTTTATACATAACAATAAAAGTGATTTATTGGTCAAAAAGTAAAATAGAAATCAGAGAACAGTTTTAAAGGTTTTCAAATATTATATAAAATATCAACTATTTTGTTGAGTGACATTATTATCAATTTTGACATAGATCCGACTATTCTAGCAAAAAATTCTTTAAAAATAATAAGTATTAACGTTGAAATAAGTTTTTCAGCTTACAAAAATATATAATTCAATAGAAGGCACAATTTTACAATAAAATATTTAGACAATTTAATAATTTTCTCTTTTTAACTAGGGTAGTTTATTGGCCTGGTATAAAATGCATGACGGAATTTGGATTTCATTCTACTTTTTAATTTGGAATTATAGACAAAAGATATTTCCTTAATAATGTAATAATACTATAATTGTGTATTAATGTTTGTAAAATAATATTTTTGATTACATTTCTGGTGATATTTATCAATATAATAACACATATTTTTTACCTATACAAACGTTTTAAAAATTCCAGTATTTATTGCGTTAAGCCTTTTTCAGAGTTTTAGTGCTTTTTTTTCAAAGTTATTCTTATTTTAAGCTCTTTTACATACATTTTGAGCCATTTCAATATTTTTGTGCTTGTTAATCCGGTCGTTAATAATTGTCATTATATTTATGGATACATTGTACTCTATACCCTGGCGTGTTTTTGTTTAACCCAAGTACCCATCTTCATTATTTTACCTGTATCGATTCTAACTATTCCTGTTCTTTGAATCTTCAATTTTCTGCACCATCTACACCTTTTCTAAGTGTAATTCTGTAAACATCAATTGAAATTCAAAAAGTATCAAATGTAATTCAGATTAGTTAAATGAAATTCACAAAGCATCATATGTAATTCAGATTAGTCAATTGAAATTCAGAAAACGTTAAATGTAATTGAGTTTTAATTTAGAAAACATCATACGTAATTCAGAAAATACCAATTGTAATTCAGATTATAGCTTTTTGGGTTATAAAAGATTCCCAGTTCTATGATACATTAAATTTCACTACATTTCACATATTTATAAAAATATTTTAGAGCTAATATTTTACATAGTTGTTATTTTAAGTTTTGACAATAACATTAATGGCTATACTTCGGACATTATACAGTACATATTTCAAGTGACAAAATTCACATTAGTAATTTTTTGTGTACTATGTATACTCAGCTAATAAATTTATTATAAAAATTAAATTATAACATTGATAACTTAAAATTAACACAAAAATTATATTTCATTATATCCGATATAAATCATAATAAGTGGGTTTATAATTGATATATTCTGATTTAATTTAATTTGTTGTTTCCTGAATTATAATTGATTTATCCGAATTACTTGTGATGCTTTCAGAATTTTATTTGACTATTATGAATTACATGTGGCGTTTCCTGAATTTCATTTGGCTATTCTGAATAACATGTGATGCTTTCTGAATTACAACTAACAAATCTAAATTTCACTTTATACTTTCTGAAATACAATTGGAAAATCATAAGGATAGTTTCGACCTCTAGTACGTGGTATTTCATTATAAAATAAAATAAAACAATTTACTAAGTTTCTACCATAAAATATTTATTGAAAATCAATATATTAACGACTTAAGTTTCGACTTATGCAGGTCATTATCAAGTGTGAACAAGTTACAGAAAAATACATTTGTATACGTAGACAAAACATCATTAGAGGAGATTAGTAAGCGGATTACATAGAATTAATAATTACAAATAAATAAGAAACAAATAGCACAACAAAGTACTAAAGATTAAATGAAAATTACTATGGATTATATTTTTAGAAAAAGTAAAATAACATAAATAAATAAAAAAATGAACATAAATAAATTTAATTTACATGACATTGAAAAGAGGTGAACTATATAGGTTTAATTCTGACTGCTCATTTAAAACATTAACAAACGGGTTACAATTATTTTTATAAATTTTGGCAGAATCTAAGTAATTAAGTTGTATTTAATGTATGTAATATTTTTAATTTATTAAGATTCGGAAAAACATGATTACAATTTAAAAAATGGTTGGCAAATGAACTTTGGGATTGGTTTAATCTAAAGGCCCTATGGTGTTTTGCAAAACCTAAATATTTAAACTTTTTCACCTCAAGCTCTTGCCGTTTCCATCCTTTTTCTTCGCCACCCCTTCCTTTCCTAAACAACATTATTTTCGTTTTTTACATTTACTTCTAACTCTTTCTTTAGGTTCCTGATCATCTCTTTTATTTCTTTTGCCTTTCTTGCAAAAATCACCATATCGGCAAAAGCCAGTGACCACATTTTTACTCTGCTGCCCACTACAATTACTTCTGGTTGCACCTAGCTTCTCTTCTACGTCTGCTATGTATGCTTCAAACAAGATGGGATTCTTTTATTCTTTTTATCAGTTGCTCATTTCTTTATATGGCCAGATCTTTTTGTATATCAGCAAGTATTCTCTTTTTATCTCTATTTTTCTTTTTGTCTTTTGTAGCAGGTTGACATTTATATTTGTTGGACATCTTTTCTTCCATCATTTTAATTTTATCTCATCTATTGCGGTTTCCAAAAGTGATATGACGTTAAATTCTTCTATGTCCTGCCAGAAGTCCATCTTTATGTTATGTTACATTCCGAAATAAAGCCCTGCTTATACTGCATTTTCTTATGATTTGTTGCTGATTATTCTTCAGTGTCCGCTTAATATTTTTGTCTACCAGTTCTTGTTTCTTTTTGTTGGTTCTTTTCTTAATCTATGTTGCTGTCGTTGTTTTAAATTTATGTTGGTTAGCCATTTTTTATTGCGTTTGTCGTTTTTGCGATTTTTTAGCATCTAGATGTGTTACATTTCCGTGTTTTTTTAAGGGAATTAGAATGGATTGGACTGTGTTTTGATATCTTAAAATTTTCTAGTTAGTTGACTTTCTATTTGGTTTTCTTCTTGGGTCTCCTTTGTTTTGTTTTCTTCGATATCTTTTAAGCTCGCTGTCTTCCACTTATTAGAACCCAATGTTTTATATACTTGGGTCTCTTCTGCTGTGTAAGTAGAACTGAAAGACTTGACATACAATTTTGTACTGTTTTCAATACCTGAAAGCATAAGTAAACTTTAGAGTGCAAGTTGCATCAGTACAAATGAGTATTAATGGTTTACAGTAATTAAAGGGTGTTTACTTTTTTAGTTAGTTTTTAATGAAGCTGTGAATTTGCTTATTCACAATACAATGTTTTATACTTATACAGACATTTGATGTATATTTTCTATTCTTTGCAGTCTTTGCAACTGTACTATCAAGACTTAATGACCGGAAACAAAACATTAAAAGTTGCTCAATTTTTTTCAATTCTACGCAACTTTTTAGATCGTTTGAACTATAATTTATTTTATAACGTACTAATTAGAAATATTTATTTATTAGAGTTCTGAATCAGAGTGGACTCAATATCAGTCTTCCCAAAAGCTAAAAGAAGTGAGTTTTTAAATATATTTTAATATTCAGAAACATAATATTGTGTTATTATTGTATTTTTTTATTTATTATATTCAGAGCCATGACCCAGACTTTAACTCTAACAGTAATTCATCTCCAGCCAGCCCTGTAACCCCAAGAGATTATGACGAAGTGAGTATTAAATGTAAAAAGAATTTTAAATTATTACATTAAGAAAATTATTTTTAAGGCCATCGAAAATGCCAGAAAGACTGGAGCAATTCCCCGTCGTTACGTAAGATATTTTTTATAATATAATTAACATTTCTAATCCTTTTATTTATAGATGATGCATAAAGTTGACAAAAACCCTAAATTACTTCCACCGGAAGTCAAGTTTGAAAAACCGCGATTCCCTAAACATACTGACATAAATCAGCCTGGCCCTTCTGTAAGTGGTTTAATAATATAAATGTTTCAGTAAATCGTTTTTAAATAATATCATACAGTACTAATGTAATTTAATATAATTTTGAAAAAGATTCTGTAGAACTCCAATTATCCGAATCAATTGGATCTAGACTCTATTTGGATAATCAAATATTTGTATAATTTAGGAAAAAAAGTAATCGCTTACAAAAAAATGTCATTTTACTTATAAACATACATACATACATACATGAAATATAATGTACATACCAAGTGTTCGTAAAGTACGGGAAATTAAACGTATAAGAAAAATGTTTCAAACAAAAGTGTAATGGCTTTGATGGGAACATCCAATCCTATAGAATTTGGGAGAGAGGGCAACTTTAAAATCTTAAATAGAAATTCCCATTTTTATTGCAGATTTGGATTCTGCGGAAAACAATACAAAAGTTTCAAATGTCACGCAAACGAAAAAAAGATACGTATTATTTCTTGTATAATCAGAATCTACAATAAAAAAATGGGGTTATCTTAAGAGTTCCCCGTTCTCGCCCGTGGGTGCATTTTTTATTTTAAGGTAACCTTCATTTTTTTATTGCATATTCTGATTCTGCGGGAAAAATACGTAATTTTTGTATAAAACACTTCTCGTTGCGTCATAGTTCGCACTGTAACCAAAGCGTACTGTTTTCAATTTTGTAAATGTTGATTGCAGCGCTATCTATTACGCAAAAAGAAAAGTGTTACATACAAAAGTTATGTTTTGTTTCCGTAGAATCCAAATCTGCAATAAAAAATGGGGGTTTCTATTTAAGATTTCAAAGTTCCATTCAATCCTATAACATTTTTATTACCTCCCAGGGGTGAGCGAGATGGGCAACTTTAAAATAAGAACTCTCATTTTTTATTGCAGACTCGGATTCCACAACGTTTTCAATTTTGTTTTTTTGTTTATTATTACAGCGCATCTATTACGCGATAAGAAATAAGTTTACATTTGTCAGTACATACAAAAGTATAAGAAGAAAAAATGTGGCATGCAAACTAAAACAAATTAAAAATACATTGTATAATGTATATGTATAAAAATACATGTAAAAGTAATAATTATAAAATTACAAACATATCACATCATATCATATTATATCATTATTTATTTTAATTTTTAGCGT
>JARJEC010069665.1:0-48637 GCA_030264575.1 Tachinus sp. AB-2021 | reverse complement strand
TATAAATTTATATAAATAAAAAATATTGAATCACGCAACCATTTGCTAAACATTGTGCTATATGATATCTGTAATATTAACGCAATAATAAAATAAGGTGAACTTGCGCAAAATAAACCTCGCCGTAGAATCCGCCCCCGTTTACTTGAAAACTTATTTTTGAATGAAGTATAGAGTGACAGTTTTCTAACAGTTGCAAATAAACAATAACATTTTTTGCGATTTTGCATCTCTTCCGAGTAATTTGAGTGTAAATATAAACATAATAGAAATGTTAGTTACATATTTTCCAAATGCTGGATGTGTGGGATGGGGTGTATTCTAGTATAATTAGATTTTTTAAAAGCTATTAAAGATGCAGTTTTTGTTTTTTCCGATATATTTCACCATTCCGAGACATTTTTTGCACCCAGTAGATATTGAAACCATAAATAAATGCGTGTACTACAACGAGCTATTGAGAGAAAAATATTGGGTGTAAGTATAGATCATAAGACCTGAACACATGAATTAGTCACATAGATAGGTTTTGTATGCTTGTACTACCAACTATGTTTACAGGAAGTTTTGTATAATTGCACCAAACAACTTCTTAATTAAACTGCATTTCCTTTTGAATCAAACCAAGTTTCCCATAAACGATGATTCTACTTGTTAATAACCAGCAAAGTTTGCAAAGTTGCTTATTATCAAATTTTGGTCTCTACTTCCAGTAAGTTTGTAACGAGTATTGCAAATTTTTGCAAGTCTTTGAATATCAATTGTTGTTAGTTTGATATTTATATGGTCTAAGTCTAAGTGCAGAATTTTCTTAACTTATAGACAACCCTAATTTCAATGCTCGTCTTTTGTGAAAGTTTTTGGGTTTGCCTGAATAAACTTAATATTTTTATTTGACCAACTAGAACGTGATCTTCCGGTACGCTTTACGTCATTTACTGTGCTATTTGCGTTTGTTAAACATCGAATTGTTCCTTCATGTGGAGCTCCTCGATTAGGATAAAAGCACGTTCATTTGAAATTATAGAAGACAAATTTTGGGAATTCGATATAACAATTTCTGCACGTCCTTTGGGCGAATAACTAGCCATAACAAAATTCTGTATCTTTCTATTTTTATATGAAATTTAACTTTTGACAGTTGTCAAAGAAATAATAAAATTATTCAATAGTCAAAATTTCAGTGCTTGGTATATTTTGCTATACCGCATCATATGGATAATATCATTTGCTTTAGTGTACTTGATTTAGATTAAGAGTTTATATTTTTAATATCAGATATTTTAAAATATAGATTGGCTTTACATTATTTTAAATTTTTTTGTGGAAGTTTGATCCATCAGCTGTATGTATCTTGCGTTGTTTTCTCACTAGCTTGCTGTTTAAGACTGCGATTAGTCAACGTCACTCTTCCATATCATCGTCACCGTTGTTCTCTTTGTATCCTTATTTGGGGCTAATTTTGACTATTCTTCATGAACACTAAACTACTCAACACTACCACATTCAAACTTATTATAGTGAAGTCCGACTATAACGAACCAGGAAAATTACCAAAACCAATTCGTAATATCTGAAGTTTGTTTTAATTAAGCCTATTATTCCCTAGCGTGCGCGAATTAATCGTTTTAGATACATTTTTATTACATTTTTTTATATTCATTAATTCATTTTTTATATTAAATATACTTCAATATAGTGTTGTTATATTATGACTTGCAGCATATACAACATATTGTTTAATAACAATATTATTTTCCAATTGTTTAATACTATACTCATACAAAAAAATCTCATAAAAAGGAATTTGCCAGAAGAAATATTTGTTGGTATAGAAGGTAAATCATAGTAACCCGTAGGTTTTATTCATATTTAACACTCATAGAGCGAACTATTAATTAACGCGTAAATCTATATTTTGGGTAACCACGGAAAAGTTCGTTATAAGAAGAAAATTGTCCCAGTTTTAGATTTCTGTTCTCTTTATCAGAAAGTTTGTTACAATAAAAAAAGCATTGAGCTTATGAGAAAAAAATTATAAAAAATATCCGAGAATAGTTATAAATGGGTTTGTTATTGCCGGACTATACTGTATATTGTTTTATAGCATTTGTTTTAACACAGTAATTTTCCTGTATCATTCAAAAGTGCTGATTTGGCGCAAAGGAAGCATTGATTTTATTAAACTGCTTTTTCGTCATATTTGACTTAATTAAATTTGAAGTCAATTTAAAAAATAGCGAATTTTGAATAGTTTAATTAATAATTAATTAAATTAATTTGTTGAAAACGTTTCTATAATGTTTTATTTGTATGTAAATGTATTCAAAACAAGTTGGGAATATTTGTTTTTGTTCAAGTCGACATCTGCTTTACAATTTTACATATGTATTTATTATAACTATTGTTTGTATATATCTTGTTAAAATAACAATGCAGAAATCTATTTTGAGAACGTAACGACATGACCGTTGTTGAAAGATCTTATATAATATATGTTCAATACTAAATTCTTACATTTTTTATAAATTCTGCTTTTGCAATATTTTAATTGACAAAGTTACAATGACATTGCAATATAATTATTTTGATGATGAAGTCGAGCAATTTTACAGTTGATAAAATCAACTATTAAAATAAGTGAACTTCAGGCTTGTAAGATTTTTTATGCAATAATAAGAATTGGAATGAGTATAATTATAGTCATTGTGTTAGTTTGTAAACATAATTATTAAATAAATATAATAAAAAAAATTAAAAAATGCCTTTTATTTTCTATGGCTATGAGTATATTAACCAACTATAAGACTTGGTTCGAACTACGTTGGTATAGTAGCGAGTGGTAGTGTCTTACTTAACACTAAACGATTTAACAATACTATTTATTACTAACTGCTTTTCTAAACTACTTACCATATTCCGTATCAATTTTAAAAGTTTGTTCAGACTGGGATAGCACATCAGCGAGCGACGAGTGATTTACTAAAATTAAAAATGCTGCTCCAATCTATTTAATCGTTTTTAATTTTAATTATTGATCCGGTTGTTGTAAATACAGTCGCCTATCCACCTGCCCAATTACATACAAATACAGCCGGGCGGATAGGTGGGTACAGAACATTAAAATTTCTGGCCCAATAATTTTATCCTCTTTTTTTAATTATTGATCTGGTAGTTGTAAATGTAGTAACCCACCCACCTAACTATTTTGTTTCCAAAAGATTTATACAAAAACAGCCGACCGGGTGAGTGGGTACTAAAATTAAAATTACTGGTCCGATATATTTATTGTTTTTTTTTAATTATTGATCCGGTAGTTGTAAAAATATTGACCCTCCTTCCAATTATTTGGTTTCCAAAAGATTTATACAAAATCAGCCGAGCTGGTGGGTGGGATACACAAATTAAAACTATAGTACAACCAACTTAACGTGGCTTAGGGAGGCGTTTTTGCGCAACAATAGAAAATTACGCATAATACGAGAGAGGTTTTTATCTCTGAGCATACTGTAAACATCTCTTGTTTTATGCGTCCTTTTCTATCGTAGCACAAAAATGCCTTCCATATGCCACGTTAAGTTGGTTGTATTACACTGGTTCTTTAATTTATATATATTTTTTAAAATATTGACCCGGTATTTATATATATATATATATATATATATATATATATATATATATAGTTATAGTAATACAATTTACTGTCCACTCGGCTAATTTATCTGTTCGCGCACATTTGTTACTAACTGTTCTACTAAATTATTTACCACAGTCCGAATAAAATTTAAGAACTGATTCAGACTAGGATAGTAGTATTACAGATTTGCTTATTTCTAAACGTTTTAGTAATAGATTTTACTATCCACTCGACTAAATTAGTATGTTCGCATACATTTATTTGCCAAACTACTCGATACTCTACTAAATTACTTGCAGTAGTCTGCACCTAGCGCAATGTTTAATTATAATTTAAATCATTAAATTATGAAATCATTAAATATAAATCAAAGCCAACATTTAATATATTGCACTTATAGCCATTATCGATATTATTGTTGCCTTTGTGATTAGATACTATAATGGAGACTTAACATTAATTTTTTTGAAAATGTATTTCCATGATAATAGAACTTCATTAAAATATAATAAATATGAAATTAAACCAACATTAATTTGTTATTTTAAGGACACTACAATATAATCAATTGCAGTTGCTATGTTGGGTCAAATCGATATAGTTTACAGTTATTTTTTTCATGTGTAAAAAACTAGGTGCTTAACAATTCTATTAATGAATATAACGACAAAAATTCAGTCAATAGAAATAATATGTCGACGTTATTAAATGATTTTAAAATGTAAAAATTAACAGATTGATGGATTGTTAATTTAAAACGATTGTTGTTTCTCTTTATTTATCATTAATTTTATAAAACAAATTTTTCTAAGAATTTTAAGAAGATTTTACATTTATTTTATCAAAATTATTTTTTCTTAAAATGTTAAAATTCCGGTTAAAATACTAAAACAATAAAACTTTACATAATCTTCTTATTAACTTTTTGTATACCACACAGGGTAAAAACTAAAATGCAGCCACGGCTGAGTGATTGCTATTAACTCTATAAATATTATTATGCGCCTAATAAAGTTTTTGTAATTGTTCAAAAACAAATCAAACATAGTATAGTAGGTCCCTCTACCCTGTAAATAAAGTAGGGCGGTGTTAGTTTCATATAAACCAAGAAAATCATGAAAACAGCAATCGGTTAAAAAAACACACTCACTCACTCACTGACTAACTCACCAACTTACTTACTCATTCACTAACTCATCAACTCACTCACTCACTAAATAGCGTTGGATGCATAATTATGTCACATGAGTATGTACATTTGTATCTTGACGTCAGACCTTACACTGACGCTGACGTCACAGATGACGGTAACGCCGACGTCACTGCGTGACGGTTTATTTCCAAATACACCCTGGGCGCATGCGATAGCATAGATGTTTACACATAAAAAATGGTACTTATATAATACATAGATTATATATGATGAATTTGCCGTTTATAAAATTCAAATTAAATAAGTGATTTTGGAGTAGTATCATTATCAGTATAAAAGAATATATTACAAAAACACTTGTAAGTACAAGTGTTTTTGTAATTTATTCTTTTATTGAACGTTTCAATTTTCTATGCTACTTGTTGTTTCAACAAGTCTTTTTCACCATATAGTAAAATAGTTGTTCTGATTAAAATGTTCTTTTAGGATGAACATAAAAAAATAATTGCAAAAATGTAAGCTTCTCATACTGTAACGCGCTTTTATATAGAGCCTGCATTATATTGAATTAATTATTATTGTGATCATTTCTATTGAATATAAAAAATCTCATCGCAATATCACTGACACATGAACAATTACTAATAATAGAATTTTGATGCCATGTATTGGATCATTATGGAGTAATTCATTTGTTAAATATCAACTTGTTTTATTGCAGAGGTAGTATAAAGCAGTTGTCCTGTTCGGCTCCGATAATGACCGCACAGGCCCAATCTCCGGAACCACCGAGCCCAAAAGCGCCGGCAAAGGAGAGTAAACACCCCGCGACGTCAAAGGGCCGGCAGAAAAAGTTCAATCGTCACTTTCCTGCAGCTTATGACGAAGTCGTTCTCAACTGTAAGTATTATTTTTGTTTTTATAAAATTTAAATGTAAATATTTCATTAAGTAACTATTAATTCTTTATACCACAATATTTGAGGTGTGTAAAAATTATTATTAATAATAATATGTGCATAGATGTGATTTGAGATCAAAGTTCAGTATTTATATTATTGTAACGGTATTGGCGTATATTACAGACTGTAAATACAATGATTCGAAAAACGATAATTCAATATATACAGGGTGTTTTTTTAAGTATCTACCCTTGATATTTTAGAAAATCGGGAGAATACAAAAAAAATCCTGAAACACGTCAATTTTTATTTTAAGGTGGAAATTTTTTGATATATAGTTGACAAGGTTGTCACTTTTCCCCTGTCCTCAAACAAGCACCTTTCAAAAATTTTAAATGGGCTGACTCACTTCGTGACACCTCATTTGAACGGTCACTATGTTAGTAATTCAGCGGTGCTAATTTTTTTAAATATTTAAATATGCAGTCTGAAATAATTATTTCTCCAAATAATGTAAAATAGGCGAAACATTCAAAAACCTTGAACCGTGCTAGTTTTTCTGACATACAGTTGACATGTCTTTCACTTTCTCACTCCTCTCCAATAAGTACCTTTCAAAAATTTTAAACGGAATGACACAATTGTGATATATCGTTTGAAAGGTCTTTGATAAGCAACCTTTGTTATTGTACTGCGATTTGTAAGTAAGTTTACCTCAAGCGATACTTATTTTACGCGCCATATATTAACAATATTTTTAACTTGCAACCTTATATAAGTTGGTTGTCAGCTGCGACAAGTTCTCTACGTGTTTGTACTCTTAGTGTACGAATCCGTTGGCAATGACATGCGCTGACAAAAGGATGCACGAGCTAAAAAGGTTTGTTAATGCATTGCTTGAAATATTTATATCTTGTTGCAATGTTATTTACAAATCGGTTGCTTACTTGTCGCCGCTTATAGCTGCCAACGTGTTTGCACCCCTACCGTTTATTGTGCATGTTTGGGAAGGGTGCTGGCTAAACGATTTGCAGCCATTTCCAAACGTTATGGATTGACAATTTTTATAATGTTTCAAATTCGAGTATTTATAGTCCAGAATGTTATAATAATGGGTATATCTACAATAGGCTGCAAGCCTAGTATTGTAGAAGAAAATTTGGATAAAAATGTTTGTGACAATTTTGATGGTTAAGTGAAACGCCAGTCAATGACTGAACGTTACCTCTTCTATTATTTATATTATGTATAATATTGAGAAAAAATCTAATTATTATTATTATCTACAGCGACGGATTTTTTTACATTTGAGATATTACACGACAAGCTACCATTGACTTGCTAATAGCGACATATTATTAGTAATATTTATATAAATGTTATATCGTTATAAGTTTCTGAAATGTTCATCAATTATTAATGAGAAAAGAAAATATATGTTCTGAAAATGTAACTAGAATATTTCCACATTTACTTATGGTGGCCAGTATATTTGATCAAACATTGAGTACTAGAAATTCATGTTGATGTGGATCACTGCTATTCTTAAGGCGTTATTTCAGCTATTTCTACTTTCTCAAATGGAAATTTCATCAGACAGTCGGAAATAGCATAGTACAATACTCAATAGAGCTTCATTTGATAATTTGTTTTACATCTTAGTTCAATATCATTGATTATTTATTTAATGCTTGCACAACAGGTCACTTCAATTGGCGTCAAAATACCTATGGTGGACTAAGGGCTGGCAACTCAAAATACGACAAGTGTGCTTTAAATAGGTCGTGTTTTATCGACCACGTCCGTAACTTGCCTTTTTTTGTTTGTGTGTACACTATATACATCTATTATTTCTATTATTCGGGATGATTAGCTTTGATCTTTTCTCTTAAATGACACAAAATAAAAAAACAAAAAGCGATATTACAAGACCTTGGGGGTCAATTGGCATATGCTATACTAGACTACTAATAATAACACAGAAGATTGAATGATTCAACGGCTCTGTGTGTTTTAGCACTGATTATTGCGACGTCTGTGTTTGCTTCAGAACCGATTTGTTGATACCTTATGTTACGCCCTATTCATATCTGCTTAGTGTTTAGTGCAAGTAGCGAGTAAAGTCGGCAAGTTACAAGTGACCTTGTTAATCATACAAAATGATTTTCGGTTTTATTGCATACATATCCGGTTTTACAAAAACGCAGGCATCATAAATAAACATCGCATTACAATAGAAAATGGAATTGTACAAAGGAATAATAATTAACAATTAATATTTAATGTAATATTAATAAAAAAAACGAGGAAAATGTTATTCTAACATAAGAAAACTAGTTGTATAAAAATAAATAAATTAAAATAAGTAATTCAAAGTAGAATGATTGAATTTAAATAATAAAAGGAATTTTACAATATAAATATAACTTGGTTATTTAAATTTAATTATTGATAATACGTAATAATAATTAATTATTGTAACTAAATTATAAATAATCCGATTGCTCACAAGTATTCGGATTGTTTGTATGCGTGTTTCCTGTTTAGTTTGGAATGGAGTGGGGGCTAATTGCTACTTGCCGCAAAATATAACCAATTCTAATTAGACCAACAGATTTACCATTGACAACGCATCGCTGCCCACACTGTTGAGTTACTAAACCACTCGCAACTATACTTGTATGTTTTATAGGTCAATGCTCTCTTTAAATGGTTTTACTCCAAAATCCTTTTTTGCTACTTGAGTCGCAACTTGCACTAAACACTAAACAGATGTGAACCGGGCTTTAGCAATGCCTTTTAATTTACCTCATAAAAAGGTTGTTATCTACCATTCTTAGTTGTTGATATTATATATTGCGAGTAACAGCATTGTTTGTTTTGTTTTTGAAAGAATACGGTAAAATTATTCTTCTCTGCAAATTAAGTATATATTCTTTTTATCTTTTTGGATTTTTGTCTCCCGAAATTGAAAAATTATGCTAGTTAATAAATCGAGGAAGCTTTACTACTGAAAATAATCGAACCGTAAAAATATATTATTTTCTGATTTTTGCCTTAACGCCAAGTAAACAAAAAATTAAGTTATAATGCGATCATTCGGCTTTATCATTAATAATAATATAATATAATCATTGTAGAGCCTATTTTCCGAAACCGATCGGAATATATTTTTTTGTTTCACATTTTCCAAAACTTTTGGGAATTTTCTTAATGCTTTTAGATATTATATTTTCTATGAATTTTTATATTTTTTATATAAAGCTTTCCTCCAGCTATTCTTTGATGTTTTGCAATTTTTGTATATTTTAGTAACATTATAACGATATTTCAAATAATTTATTTTTTTTACAACTATTACAAATTTCTAAACATAGTTACAACATCTTGGGATTTTTTTATGCTTTTTTATTATTTTTACGTATATTTTAGGAAATATTTTGCAACGTTTATTGACATTTCACATAATCTGTTAAAAAATTTCCACAATATATGCAAATTACACATTTTTTTATTGTTTTTTTTTTAATTTTACGAGATATTTATGACTTTTTACGATGTTTATTGAATTAAATCTTTCTACATATTTTGCAACATTTTTGAAACATTTTCCGATTTTTCTCATGAAAACTAAAAAGCTTTTTAAATACCTACTATAAAAAATTCACATTTGTATCTGAGAAAAACATTTGGCTAAAATAATTAGTAAGATAAACAGGATTTTAATTCTTATATTAAGAAACAATAAAAACAAATTTTGAGGCCCCTGCTCTGCTGAGGCCCCAGTCACGCGCCTCATGCGCCTGTGCGGTAATACGCTACAACAGCTGCAACAGCTGCTTGTTAACAGCGTAGTAGTCATTTTGCTTACCTTTTTTCTCCATCTTGGTTAAGCCAATTTTGTTTTAAATTTTCAATCATTTTTTTTTTTGATTCGCTTGATCGATTGACAATTTTTATTCCATATTTTGCATGAAATTTTTTTTCAATATCCGTATAAATTTCACCAATTTTGAAATAAATTTTCACAATAAACACCCACACAAAATATTTTAAACTTAGTTAGGTTAGTCGTAATATTTTAATTTATCATCGTCAATTAACCAAATGAATATCTAGTACAACAAATTGATATTGATCCAAATTTAAAAAATGACATTGTAAATAGAAAACGTTTTAGTAGTGACTAAATGCCATTAAGAAAAATCGGTTCTAAAGGTATTTTTCACTTTATTTATCTTCCCTATTGTTACCACTATAAGCGATTTTCCGTTTTCACAATGTTGTTGGACTTAAGTAAGACACAATAGTTTATAATTGGCAATAGTATGAAGCGATATTATAATTATGATAAAATAAGTAGAATATGTTATTGGTTAGGTTTATAGCCGGACAATTTAACTTCGTATCAATAGACAAACATTTTTTAATTGTAAATAATATTTATTCCAATATAAGATAATAATGATAAATAATTAAATTAATATTAACACATTTCTTTTTATTTTTCAGATTATTCCTGCGCATTGATTAGTGACATATTACTGCAGGGACATCTATACATAACTAGAAACTACTTTGCCTTCTACTCAAACGTATTTGGATACGTTACCAAGGTAATTAAATACAACAAATGAATTACAACCAATCAGTGTGCTGTTTTACTGATAACAATAAATATACGAAAAAATATGCAAATGGCAGCAGGTGCACACTTCACATATCCGATAAAGCTCTTTATGCACGTGTTTTATTCATACACTTATAGGGATTATCTAAAAATGCAATGGATTATAGATAAAATGAAAATTGCCTTAAATATTAAAAAAAAAACATTATTTACATTAAATTTTATTTGAGTGAATAATTTAAATATTATTTGTTATAATGAATTATAAATGTCTGGCTTGCATTAGATTCAATCATATAATGACAATAGTTCAAACAGTGAGTCATTGCCGTCTCTGTTTAGTGAAATTGTGCTAAAAAGCAGATAAATAAATGTTTCAATTTTAACTTAAAATTGGAGCCAATGAAAATACTTTTGCTTTTATTTAAGCCCATAACAGATACATATACAGGGTATCCAGAATTGAGTAGCCTTGCACAGATATCTTTGTTATTAATAAAAAATAGTAAGTCGGTTAAATGGCCAAAAGTATGCTGATTCAGATAAACTTTGAAAATTGTTCAAATTTCTTTTAGTTTCGAAGATAAAAATAAACAATAAAAATAAAAATAATATTTCCCTTATTATAAAATTTATCAAAAATATTTGTTAATAAAAGTTTCTCTATTCGTTAAGTAAAACTTATGTCTTCAAAACAATTGTTACATACAGGGTGTTCGAGGAATAAACAGAAACTTTTTTATTTTAAATGAGCGTCATATTGAATTTTTGCATACAAAAACTACATTTTTTATTTTGATTTCTTAGACAACTTAGCTTTAAAATAAAATTTTATATTTTAGAAATTCCTTAATTAATTTAACAGCATACTTGACCATATTTTTTAAATTATAAACTGTTAAAGTTTTTGAATTATTTCTGTTTTACACTGTTTTGAATTATGTTCTTTTCTATTGTTGCGCGAAAACAACTTCCGCAGGCCAGTTTAGGTTGGGTTGGGTTCACTGTATTATATTGTCTTTGACTATCTCTAGATATATTCTACTATTTTTTGTTCAACGTATATATTTATAATTAAACATCATCAAAATAAAATACGAAGTGGTCAGTTTGAAGAAAACATGATTCATTGTGCCTGAACAATAATGTTTTAATTGGTCGTTTGCAAAGGGGCCGGCAAATTGAAAATAAATCATGTTTGTTCGATTTTCATTAATACGAATGCTATACATATACTATTCTAATATTTTGTTCCATCCATCTAACTAGATCTTGAGAGTAGTACAGGTGTGGGGGTATCCACTTTTATACGTATTACTGTCAAAACTTGATTACTTAACAATTATTTCCAAACAATTACAAAATCAATTTGTAATGTAAGATTCAATGCAATTCACACTTCAAAGGCATTTTTATCGGCTGTGATACAGACACGTGTTTTGAGGTATACACTTCTCGTCATTGTATATACTTATCTGTATCACATGCCGTTAAAGATGTCTTTAAAGTAAGAATTGCAATTTTATATTACAAATTATTGTAATTGTAAAATTTTACTAGTCTGTGAGTAGGCAATAAACCATTTTATAGCGCGTTTCCTGGTTCTTGCAGGCGCTAGTAACGCGACAGATTTGATCTTATTTTGGTGAAACTTTAATGTATAAATAGATGGCGCTTACTATATTCCTTATATTTCCATGACTATTGTACTATAATATCTCTCCATTGTTTTGAAATTCAATTTAAAATATAGACCTATCATGAACTATGAGTTACCAGCATTACTACCATAGAAAAGACCATGCGTACATGATTCCAAGTGAAGAAAAGTGAAGTCTCAAGTTAGATGTAACTTTCTACTTTTATGTTTGCCACAGGTGATCTCATGACAAGACTGATAGAAACTATATTTATTAAAGATATAAATTAACAAACTAGTTAGTTGGGTGCGCAAGCTCCCGGACGTCCGGCAACCGGTTGGCCTGAATATCTATATATCCTACTTGTGATACGTGCCGGAGCATGCATGGCGGATATGTAGATATTCAGGCCAACCGGTTGCCGGACGTCCGGGAGCTTGCGCACCCAACTGTGAGGCCTGCCGGTATGCGTATGGCGGGCTTTATGAATTGTCGCCATTTTGTAAACGTTTTTAAGTCTCATTGTTAAAAAGAATTTTTTCCAGGGTGTTGACTATGTTATTGTGCATTTTTAGACAAAATAAAGTTTCCGGTCTACTAGTTTTTCTTGCCTTTCAATCATGAAATAATTTTACTATTGTGTCTACACCTTTCTGTCTATTTGCTCTTCACTTATCGCTGCATGGAAGGAACATATGCTTACAAGTTTTATTAACTTCATCCTAACACCTACATCTTGAAATATTTTTTTTAAAACGGGATTATTCAACGTTTTTGATTGAATGTGAAGAGAATATTTAAATAGCTCATTATTTTAATTGTAATTTTAGTACTGAAGAAGGGCAATGGCAAATTCTGTTTGCCATAAATAGAAAATAAATCAAGTTTATTTTGTAAGTTTTATGATCTGTTTAAATCTCTAATTCTCGTTATGTTGCAATTTTACACCACGCCACTCTTCCACTTGCTCTCATTCTTCCTACTTAAGTACTAGCACACCCATTTTGATTATAATATGTTTCTTTGTTCTATCTCAATTTTTTATTATTAAGTTTCATTTTTTCCTTCGATAATCTTGTATGATTACGCATTCATTTCTCTGTGTCTTTTCAAACTTGATGGCTATTTTCTAACTTTTTGTTTTTTATTTTATCTAAGGGTTTTCTTGTAAAATCTTAGCACTCATTTTCAGTAATTTGCATTGATTCCTTGCAACCGTGTACTTCCTCAACATATAACATTATCTTGTGATAAACAAAACTCATACGTTACTTTTTTTACTTTCTAACTCTCTAATTTATTTTCCATATTTGTAACACCACCATATTTGCATTTCGCACTAGTCCAATTATATGCTTGTTCTCACGTTTATTCACATTAAAAATATAGTTTATTTGAAGATTTTTACTTTGTCAATTTCTTACATTTTTAATTATCCACTTTCGTTTGGTTTCTTTTGACTTTTAAACTTTCTTTTCTAAAATATCTTTAAAGGTCTATTTTTTTATTTCCCTTGCATCGTCAGCATATGCCAATGACAATACTTTTTTCATCCCAATATTATTTCACTTGTTTGTGCGAGGCTGAATTTTTCATCCATATCTTAAATGTACTCCTCAAACAGAATAAAAATATATAAAGGTATCTTATATATTTTTATTCTGTTAAGATACCTCTCGACAATGAACTGTAGAAATCAACTATTGATACTAAATCATTGTTGTTACTGACTCTGTCGACGCCGGCGGGGGGAATAGCGTGTACATTTGGATAATTGGCAAATGTGACAGCTCTTTAGCTCTCTTTTGCGGACCTTTAGATTTAAGGATTTTTTTTACACGATCGCGTTTTGCTCTGGCCCGGTTTGAGTAAATACATAAAGCCTTTTACGAGTTTTATGTTTCTCCATTGCTTTGCTGTTAAAAGTATCTTTAACTCAAAGAGGCCGCCTGCGAGTTTTGTCGTTATTTAGATTCATTTGTCCGAAATAGCCACAAGATGGCTGCCCAAAGCTAAGAAAGGGGGCCTTTTTGAGTCGACCATACCGACAATATCACAACCTTGAGCCAAAATATTCATATTGGGACAACAAATGTAGCCTAAACGTTACCAACCACTCGTTTCAGCGCAGAGAGTACGCCAAGTCTTATACACCCTAACTAAAATAAAGTAAAGATATCTGAACAATATGAACTGTTTTGTAAATATCTTTAAAAATTACAAAATAATTTCAATAAAGATGTATGGTTCCATTGAAGAAAATAAAGTTGAACGTAAAATCGAAAACAACAGATCAATTAAATAAAATGTCTATTTGGAAATCGTCAGTTCTATGGTATTTCACTGCTTATTTCCACGTAGGGAAAGTGAATTTTAAAACACAAGAATTTTATGATTTATTTATTAAATTATTTGTTTGTAAATATGGAGTCAACAAAACAACAAACTTAATTTTTGCTTCATTTAGAATATTCTTTAATTTCCAAAAAGTGCCTCCTGTTTCAACATAACTTCTCGCCAAGAATGTGTAATTTTCTTGATTTTTGTGGAAATAATTATTGTTTAGTTATTTTTATAAAATTTAGAGCGTTTTAAATTTGTTACGCTTGGTAGAATATTAATATCATATATTTAAATTAAATGCAAAAGTAAAGACACAATTTTGTAATAGTTTTTATTCGTCTCTAGTTTCTTCAGTTATTGGAAGCAAATTTTTAATACGTGCTCAAGATGAACGAAGGAAATGCAGGGATTATTATTGAACTTTTAATACAATCGACAAGGGACCACCGACCAAACATATCACAATTTTTATTTTGAAGTTATAGATTTTACTTTATATCCTTTAACTCTTTTCAGTTATTAATACCAATGGCTTCAGTCAGAAAGTTGAGTAAAGAAAAGACAGCTAGAATAATACCAAATGCGGTGGGAATAACAACATTAGAAGATAAACACGTGTTTGGCAGCTTGATGTCGAGAGATAGTACGTACCGCTTAATGAACGAGGTGTGGGATCAGGCTAAAATGTTGGAGCAATGTGATGAAGTGCCCGAACCGTCAATATTAGTAAGCATGAATATAAATAATATGATGAAAATATTTTTTAAAATATTTTATTGTATTTATTTCTAGGGTCCATCTGATTTAAGTGACAGTAGTGAAACAAGAGAAGAAAGCGGAAGAGAATCGGCTGCTTCGGATGTAACGTCGCGATTTAGAAAATGTGTAAAGCCAGTAGAAGGGTTTCCCAGTAATTTTACGAATGTAGACAGTATGTACTTTTTTACAATGTTTCTCATTTTATAAATTTATAGATGTACTTAGAGATTACAGACCATTTAAAATTTCATTATTACTCAATATTTTATTAGCTTAATTAATGCCCAAATGAACTTTTGCAACTATATCATTTTCTTTAAATAACGCTTTTAGTGCCACGTTATGATATAAAAGCAACCAACCAGTCAAAAAATTTGTTTCACGGGCGAATTCAATTTGTCATGCACGATGTCACAACAGTCCAAAAAAGAATGAATACATTTTTTATATTTAAAAAAGTCGCTTCAAATCAAAATTGCTATGTATATCCGCGGCGGATACACGCAGCCACAATTAAAGTAAGGTTTGCACGGGTAGAGTAGAGCAGTAGAGTGACTCTACCTGTAGAAACATGAAAAACATACCGTAGAGTAGCTAGTGGTTAGTAGAATAAAGTACTATACCACATGCAGTAGAGTGGACTTTAGTCTACTTAACCCCACTCTATATACTGTCTATTTTATTCTACCCGTTAGCACTTCCATATGATATACATGGCACCAAACATGTTAAATAAGAAAATTAGTGGGATTTTTTACAAATTATTTAATAATATTTTTTGTAGGTAAAACGGACAAAGTAACCGATTCCAGTACAGTATTCAAGGAAAGTTATTTTAAACTCGCAATGGCCTCAAGACAGAGTATGGTATTATTTCTCATCTTATTTATGTTAATATTGCTGTTCTTCTCGGCTGGTGTTTTACTATATAGGATAGGAAAAGTACAAAATAGATACACTCAAGCATTACAAGTAAGTTCAGAAGAATTCATTTTAAAATATTTTTTATTTACAGTGTAACAATGAATGTGGGTAGTGGATAGATTTTTTGTGTTTTATTTTCTGTTATTTAAACTTTCCAGAAATTATTTTAATGTAAACCATTATAATTTGAAAAACAACTTCTGCGGTAAGCCACAACCGCCAATAAAGTTGAACCTAGAGAGTAACAAATAGCTGTCTATCTAAATTTTGGCTATCTCTTTGACAGAATCTGTTTTTCTGCAAACATTAAAAAAAAACTACATTTAAATCAATAGCAAAAATAAATAGCGATAGAAGAAATGTTTTAAATTCGTTGTCCAATTAGAAGGGTGTAAAAAACCGATAATAGTTGATCGATTTTTACATAAAGTTCTAGTTAATGCAGACCAGTCAAATGAGGCAAAATTCGTAGACTTCTAGCACTGTGTTTTTCCTTCATAAAAGTATAGTTTTGTATGTCAAAAACATAGTAAGTCACTAACGCAGAGGTTCGCGAGTTGGTGCAACTATGGCAATACGAAGATATACCTATTTTTTATGTTTTTTAGAATAATTGAAATATCTTGATAAGTATTATATTTTTTAAAGAAAGGATCTGATAAAAGTTGTTTAGAATTGAATTTCTATAAAAACTACTACTACTAGTTTTTTAATTAATCTAACCACAAATTACTGCTTAAATAATGAAAATTGCGGAAAATTTCGTATGGTTTTCCTCGATTCGATTTTTATTATCGTCAGATGTATTATTTTGTAGGTTTTTGAGGGTGTAGATTACATATATGAAATATTTTTTTATGTATATGCATTTTCCATACTTTATTGTTCTTCCAGACATATACATACAGCAAGGTTGGTATTAAGACACTTCTACATAGTACTATCTTTGCCAGATTGGACAATATTTTATTTTTTGAAATCATACTCTGATATCCAACTACTTTCCGCGATT
Organism: Tachinus sp. AB-2021; assembly: GCA_030264575.1. Classification (NCBI taxonomy): domain Eukaryota; kingdom Metazoa; phylum Arthropoda; class Insecta; order Coleoptera; family Staphylinidae; genus Tachinus; species Tachinus sp. AB-2021. The sequence goes on along the minus strand of JARJEC010069665.1, from coordinate 31,638 downwards.
TGTTTACTCATCTCTCAATCTCAACATCGACACTGCCATTCTTATTAAACATTTTTCCCAAATAAACAAAATTATTTATCTGATTCAAAAATTCACTGTTCAAACTGATAAATAATACTATCACTGTCTCATCTTTACAGAGGATCATGATTTTATTTTTTTGCCACATTTATACAGTGATTCGTTTTATCTGTTGCCATTTTGAGTGGCAACAGATTTAGACCATTCTGGGGTCATTATCATTTTCACAAATTAAGACAGCATTGAAAGCATACAACACTATTACCGTTATCGATTTCTATCATTTGGACGTCTAATAAATTTTATAAAAAATCCTGTGATTAGTGTACAATTTCCTTGTATGGTCACTAAGTTCCTACTCTGATATTAACCATTATCTTGATTGTTATTTTTTTTAGCAAAAAATGAAAGTTTACTTTTTTGTTGCTTTTATTGCTTACTACAATATGCTATTGAAGGCGGTTTGTATATGTAACGCCACTTTGATTCAGATTTGTCTTTTTTTTCTGTGGGACACTGTTTGTTTCTTTTGTTATCGATTTCATTTTCTCAAAGTCGAGAAAGAGAGTTGATCTTCTCTTTATAAATCAATACTTTTGCGTTTCCCATTCTCATTTTTCTTCAATGTTTTGTTCTATTTTATTTACAATATTATTCCTTTTTGCGATACTCCATTGGTTTGTGTACTACCATATGTACTCGATCACGACTAATTTTTGTCTTGTTTAGTAAATGTACTTTACTTCAGATTATCTGTGTTATTTCTATTTTGTTTTCTTTGTTATTTCATCCCATGCAAAATGTTAAGTTAAGTAATATTTCTGCTATTTTAGTTGTTTCTGCTTCTTTTTAAACCGTTTCTTGTTTGAAGAACAATTTTTGTAACTTCTTTATAGTACCTTTTTTGCTATTCTTGATCACTTTCTTTAAAGCCTTTCAGTCATTTGTTCCTTTTTCAACTTCTTCTCTGTTTTTTATGTTTTTGCTGTTCAAATTGCTTTTTCTGTTTTCCTTGTTCTCTCTGCTTATTTTCTTTCAAATGCATATTTCTGTTGTATATTTTCTCCAAGTTTTCCTTTGTCACTTCCACTGTTTCCTTCTTCTTTCTCCAGTTTCGTTTCTGTTGTATTATACAGGGAGTTCAGAAAGTCTCGCCTGCGACAATTATTTCGAGAAATACACATCAGATCGTAAATACAATAATTACGGCTTTTTAATAGTTATCAAAAACCAGTTTCGATTTTATTACTGGTTGTAATGCCTGTAACGCCGCTTGTCTGTCAGAGTCATGATGACAATCGGCCTGCTGAACTGAACTATTTTGTTCTTGCACAACGTAAGCAGTATAGTGTAATCTAAAAAAAACAGCCTTCTACTCCGGAGCCATTTTTTCCCTTTTGTGTACCAGATATTTCTCAGTCTTGTACCCGGTCATTGTTTCTTCATGCTACACCTTTGCTTCACAATAATAATAGACGTTTGTATATGTGCGAAGGAACACTTACACGATTGATGCCTTTAGGCGCGGGTTTCTTCTTCCTTCATTTGAAAATCTGGCAAGCCACATAGCTGCAAATTTGCTAGTGTAACCTATCGTTTTTAAAATGTTTTAAACGGAAGAAAAGCAGATGTGAAATATCAAAATAAATCATCAATAGAATTGCACCGTCTTAAGGGCATCGCACACCTGGCAGATCCACGGCGATGCGCTGCGCGACTCGCGGCCCTTTTTTTCACATTGTTCTACGACTGGTCGGCAGCCGTCGACGTCATAGTACATTGTATAATAAAATGCCGAGACCCGTGCGGAGCAGCGCATCTCCGCGGATCTGTCAGGTGTGCGATGCCTTTTATCTTGGGAATTGAATCGCTTATCTGTTCTCACTGTTCTATAGTAATATATTTCTCTAGCTATTATATAAAAGATTAAGGATTTTTTTGTTTGATTAATTATTAATTATATGTAAAACCTACCCACTTTGTATGCAAGTTTTTAATTTATTCATTTTTTTTTTTATTTCAGGATAATTTTGTATTGTCTGAGAGTGAGGATGTGTATGGAGAATTACTCCAATGGCAAACACACCTACATTCCAAATCTGCGGGGGCGGTACACAGTTTTCTGGACTCAAATTTAGATCAAATAGCAAAGGCAATTAATTTTAATAAAATATTTTTTATGTGAAATAAATGAAATTAATATAATTTTAGGTGAGGCAGTCACTCGAAGCACTATCGACATTGCTGGTAAACGATCATAGTGCAAGCCAAAGCACTGCAACAAAACCTATCGACTTGCCAGAAAATAGTTAACAAGATTTACTGGCCAGCAAGTTGCCAAATATTTCAAGTACTTGGTTGTACTAGGAACACATGTGTATAAGACAAAACAAACACTAATTTATTTTATTATATTCAGGGGTCAGATATAATGAATGATGGATAATCTCCATTATAGATAGTCAATAAGAACAAAATATTTTTTTCTTAATTAACAATGAGTGAGACAAAGCAGAATATCATAGCTAGGGTGGTGATTTGATTTTAATTGTTTTAGTGTGTAATTTAGAGAAGACTGGCGCGTGTTTTTTTGTGATAGAAAAACAGATGCATAGAAGAACTATGAAAGGCTCATCAATAAGTGCAGTCAATTTGCCAAAAAATAAAAATAAATCGTGCGTTTCCGGCTGTTTTAACCTTGCGAATATTTCAAATTTTAAATCTAATCAAAAATAATTTAATAGTAAATAATTATATTAAATGACTAAAAAAATAATTGCATCGTTAAAAACTCGCTAAACCATATCGAGACTGTTACAAAATTACAAATAATACGTAACTCTTAAGGTTGCTTCAATACTTAAATGTTTTTTTAAATGGCTCAAAGGATATAAAGTATTAAACTGAATGAATAAAATCTGCAATTGTTACAATTTATGATAGATTTTTATAGCCACACAAAACACACACTGAGAGTACACAGTTTAAAGAATGCAGAATATTCTAAACCAAAAATTAATAATTGCATTAAAATATATATACATACATATATATTTTGTATTTTTCTAATTTTACAAAACGTTGAGAAAAAACATTAGAAGATCTAAATACGTGATGGCGCGCGCTTTTTCTTTCCTTGTGGCTTCTAGTCAAGAATTTTTAAAAACAAGTTTATACAACAAAACAAATAATAAAAATAATACAAGAGTGGATAATGTTTAGAGTAACTAGACATATATAAGTGGTTTCAAATTGAAATAATTATATACAAAAGGAATATAATAAGTAGTTATTTACCTAACTTTAAATGCATAGGTTTTAAATGTTGTTTTTTCATTTTTTATAATAAAATATAAGGTGGTTATATTCTAAGGAGCACTTATTTGATAGAAGAAATTGGGACAACATAATACAGTCCCAATTTTCAAACCATTTAAAGTTCAATGTGTGATTTGTGAAAATTTGTAACGTTTAAAAATAAATAAATATTTATGATTGTAATTCTATCAATTTGAGTTGCGTCCTTTAAAAAAATTGTGCTGGCATTAACCAATATGAATATTACACCAATAAAAAAAACTTAATTCAAAATAATTTTGAATCTTGCCTATTTTAATTAAATGTTAGTGAGTAAATTATTGTTGCAAGATTAAAAAAAAAAATGAAAAGATAAGGGTGTGTGAATAATATTTTTTAAATTATTGTAAATGTACATATTATGAAAGTCTTTAATTTATAGTTGTTTCTGTGGGTATTTGAATTTAAGTTTTTTCACTATTTATACATCTATCTACTTTAACTGCTAGACTTTTTTACACCGGTTTTTTGAGAAAATGTAAATCCCAATTGTTTTGGATATAAAAAAATGGACCGATTTTTGTTGGTTTATAAAAAAAAATATATTTATGCTTATTGTTATGAAATAATACGTTAATTTGTTGGTATTTGTTAATTACTTTATTAATATTTATAGTTGATTAGGAAGTCTGTGATATCTTGTTTATTTTATTTTATTTTGCTTTTTTATTTAAATAAATTTATGTAGATATATAATTTAATTACAACTGTGTTTACATTATTAAATCTTTCTGTTTATTTTCAGTACCCTTAATATTTTAGCGAAGCTTTCAATTAAAGAAAATAACTTTTCAAATTCCGCTCAATTAAATCTGTTGTCATTTTACACTACACCATAAGATCTAAGAGTCTTTACTCTGTAGACGTTTTGTTTTTAAATAAAAAATATTGAATTTGAATATACAGTACGGTTTATAAAAAACGGCCAGAGCTTTATTTGAATTTTAAATACAAAAAACTGTTTTAAATGGCATCATGTAAATATTTTAATTGTAGTAGCAATGGCTGAGCGTTTCTCAACTGCTTTTTCTAATGACATATTTTTTTGCCATAACTTATTAAATTGCGTCTTCTTTACGTTACTGTATACTTTTTCTAGGTTTGCATAAGAAAAATATAAAATATTTTGGCGTCAAAATTACTCGTTACTTTCACAAGCATTAAAATTCAACAGAAACTTCACTATTATACGTTCTAAAAAATGTACATTTTCAACAAATTACATCAACATCTAACAGAAAACTCAATCAAATCAACATAATAAAAAAAAACATAATTTTTGCACATTTTCAAATAACTTTACAAATATTCGATTTAATTCTAAAAAGAATCACACATTTAAAAAAAATCTACATAGTTAATTAGATAACTTTTGGAAATTTTCAAGAGACTCTTAGAACTTTGTGACAACTTTGGGGTTTACCAGTTTGGCAATATTATTAAACTTCTCTAGCTCTGATATCATTTATTGCAGATCAAATTAAAATTATGACAGACTGATTTTAGTACCTATTATTACAAATTTAATCAAAATCTGTTGAACCAAATATCCCTAACTTGATAAAAATAACTAATACAAAAGTTTGTACAAAACTATAAACTAACTTTTTTGTCCTTATTCTTCCTATTGCTAATTATCTACCAATTGCTCTTATCCGCACATTATTTATTCATTTACATAAATCGGAACCTCTTAGGAAAGTGCAACAAAAAGAAAGAATTGGTTATTAATTTTTGTGAATGACTACGTGCGCTGTTGTAATTCATGATGCATTACACAGTAAAATCAGTTACATTATAAGAATGGAAAGAATCTGCACCTAAAGAAGTATGCATTCAATGATCATTGTGATAGAATCTCATAAATATTTGTAATGTTTTTGATTGTAACAGCATAAATTTAAATTTCTAAATAGCCCCTCTTTGTATTTTCGCTTTTCTGTGCGTTCATTGCCCCTAAGTAAGCCGATGGCTTCTGATAAGCCGATGGCTTCTGATAAGCCGATGGTTTCTGATGAGACCAACAGCTTATAAGATGTCAACTGAATCACCAATGGATTCTTTCTAATCGATAATTAATGTTTTCCGAAATAAGTATTTTTATTTTTTGAATATTCATTTTAAGTTCTTTATTTTTGGTTAACTTGAAATAGTTGTTTAATCACATATTTTATATTTTTGTGTATGTAGGTACTAGTAGGTCGAGTTTAAATATTGAATGCCGAACAAAATCCTTTAGGATATATACGTTTCCCAACAAATTGAACATATAAACATTACTTTTACTGACATACATGCTTTAAATGCCTAATTACCTGCTTTTTTGGCATTTTTGTGATTTATTAATAAAATTTAATAGTTTTTATCCACACTCTACTAATTGTTACGCCCATCTGGAAAACGTAGGTATAGTAAACCAAGAGATGTTTTAATTTTATTTTGGGTTGCGTAATCTACTTATACCTAATTACAATTACAATTATACCTAAATGCAACAAAAGTAGAACTAGTATTAAGATTAATCTTACATTTTCTGGAGATGATTGGTGATATAATTAGTTTGTTTCTATTTAAATCTGTAACGCATTTAATTAGTGTAGGTACAAAAAATGAATTATTGTTAAGTATGCATTTATGAGATCCCGAGAATATTGTTAACCGTTATGGGTAATACAATAAGTCAAAATAATAAACTTAATATTTATTTGGGCTCTCTATGTAAGCCATATTATTCCATTTCTCTTCTTCTTTCTTAATCCTTAAATATCTAGTTTTCAGATATTCTCATTAATTGATACCTTCCTCGAATATAAATTTAAGAAGTCTGCATATTTAATGGCTTCATAATTGCCTATTTTTATACTGCTGCATAGGTTTTACGTTAAATATTTTTCAAAATTTATTTTTTTATGTTTTTTGCACCAGTGACTAGTTTCTTAATATTATTTATTATTGGTTCTTCAGTTATACTTTCTCTTTCTACTGTTATGTTAGGTTAGGTTTGATTAATTAATATTTTCTAATCTATATTTTAAAATGCAAATAAAACTTAACTATTTTGCAAGAAAAATAATTATGTTTTGGTATCAAGATTTATTTAGTCACACCGTGACTGCAGTAATAATAAATCTTTATTCCAGTTGATCTTTTGATAAAGGACAAGTCAAAAAGTATCAAAAAATAGAATATAACACAAGACAGATTAATAATAATAAAATTAAAAATGATAATATTTTTAATCAATACAATACACTATATAGTTTATAATAATATGATAATTACATAATTAGTTTTGAGGGAATAAAACTTTAAAAAATTCTGTAAAAGAATAATGGCATTTATCAATTAGTATAGACTTTACAGTTGATTTGTATTTTTTAGTTGGTAGGAATTTTGTTGTACGCTTTTATTTACAGGTACATAGGTGACTTTTCAAATATTGATCATTAGTGAGGTGGAATTTCTAAGAGTGTAGTTCCATGCCGAGTCCATATTTGTGGAAATTGTTCCACATTATTGTTAAAGCCTTAAATAAACTTAGGTGCTTTTTTACATATAGTAATAGTTCATAAACGAATAGGCTTGCTAAAGTCATTATTTCATTGTTTTTAAAATGAGCTTTGCATTATATATATGGTCCAAGTTGCAACGTGGAATAAATTGCCTTTTTGCAAAGATTCGATTAATCTCTCCTAAAGATCCCCATACAGCGATCCCATATGATAATAATGACTGGGTATGTGAAAATAAATACAATTTTAGTACTGGTAGGCTGACTCTTCGTTATAGTTACTTCAGTAAGTAGCACTGTGGAATTAAACGTCTGGCTAATAAGTCGACGTGAGTGATAAATTTAAGATTCCAATCAATTGTAATTTCAAGGATTTTGTATGTGTAACCTCTTGTATGAATTCATTGTTCGTAAGTTAAGTCATAAATTGCGTTTTTCTTTTTATTAAAGTGCAAAAAACCAGTTTTTGAGGTATTGAGATGCAGACTATTGTTTGTAAGCCAGTTTGTTGTCTCGGTCATTTGTTTCTTAGCTTGCTGTGCTAGTCCTTCTAATGATTTTGGGAATATTAGACGTGGTTTGTCACCCGCAAACATTGTAGAATCATTTAGAATTATGTTATTTACGTAAATGATGAACAATAGTGGTCGAGTGTCGACTGAACCTCAGAAAAAAAAGAAAGAAAAATTTTAAGTATTTTGGTTTGCAGTGGCTAGTGCTACTACCAACTGGCATATCTGACGATTTTGCCTCAAAAAATTGTTTTTAATGATGTACTAATTTTATAAGCAATGGGTTGACACTCAAACGCACAAGCAGAAACGAGATTGTAATTAAAGCTAACCAAAAACATCGATCATGTGGCCTCGTGGGTTCCTGAATAGTACATTAGTTGTTAAATTGTGTTTACTAGTAAAAATGCACCAAATTGAAAAACCATCTTAAAATAGTTGTTGTAACTGATAAAGATTTAGCAATACAAGTTATGTAGAGCTCGAAATTAAAGTTAAAAAAGTGCTTATGTATAAGAAATTATTTGCATTTTTTGCTTCAGGGTAAATTCAGCATGTTGAAATGAAAAAAACTTCAACAATCAAACTCGGCAAAACTCAAAGTGTTTTATTGAAATTTTGAAAAAAAATTAACTGTGCAAATGTGAAGATGCATTTCGGTTGTCAGTAAAATTAAAAACATAAAATTGATGCAATGTCGACCTGGCAATCCGTATAACTCCGTTGTTTTCTATTCAATCAAAACTTGCAAATACGAAGAAAGCAAGATTGCAACATACACTGCGCATCAGCTAATATTTGATTAATATTGTTTACAAAATTATCTGACTGTATGACGACTAATTGTGTCCCTAGCATGAAGATTTGCTCATTCAGAAGAACCTGGTTCATAAGAAAACTTGGGCTCAATTGTAAGCTAATTTAGTTTATTCTGCTCAATCTGGTAGTAATTCTTATGCAATTAAACAATCTGGTTCGATACTTTTAACTTTTAATAGTGTCCAAAGATGTATGTATAAAAACAATCTTAGACTAGTATTGTACTTTCTTTAGTAATACGTACGCTGTTATAAAATTGTGTATGCTTTTCTAGCGGGACACGCTAGGTAGGCTGTACATTTTGTGATTTGATTAAACAGTTACTCAAAATCTCAAACTTGAAGTTTCAATATTCGCATAAAAACTAACTTTAAGTTCCAAATTGTTCTCTCAACACATTTTTTTATTTAAATAAAGTTTATGAGGTATGAATCAAATAAATTAACACTTTGTACATACATATGAATAAGCTCCTATACCTAGTACGGTTGGTTTATAAGAATTTTTATTTTATTCAGACCACAATTAATAACGAATACATACATGGCTTATTTTTATATACACAAGTACACAACGCGAAAATTTTATTAAATTAGAATTAACTAAGCATTTATAATTCAGCGTCTACTAAATCATTAATATTTTTCTTCAGTTCAATCATGGCTTGATTTGCAGATAATCCAAGCATATTTTCCATAGTACCTACAGGTTCCAAGTTTAGAATAATAGAAGCTTGCTCCAATAGATTGATTGCTTGCTGAATTTTGTCTCGAACTTGTTTTTTATCGATCAGGTTATTTTTAAATAAATTTCTGCTTAAAAGTATCAACGGCGCATGCATTTCATATAACATCATACCCCTTAGCCTAGTATATCCAGGTTCGATGATATCTAAATTTTGCAGAAGTTCTTGACATAATTCAATCTTGCGTTCTAACAACAAATCAGGAAGTTCTTTTAAATCGTAACCTTCAACTTTTCCATACATTTGGGCTAATGATATTCTCAAAATGGTATGGTAAGAGTTTCTAGGATGTAAAACGCTTCTATATTTTCGGTATAAGGTTTCACGTGATTCAATTGCTTGACTTGGGTCCAACACAAATTCATCAACATTGTCAATATCTGATTGAATTGCTTGATAAACCCTCTGAACAGCTGTTGCTTTAGTAATAAAAACGCAGTGAGTGCATTTCCACGTTGCTTCAAAATTGAGTGGCTCTTGCGATATAATAACACCGTTATCACACTTTGAGCATTTTAATGTGCCCATGTGCGTACCCAATTCTGTAGGATCAGAACATCGTTTACATTTACATTCAAAATATTTGCTTTCTTTTAAATAACATCTGCGTATTAACGTTGGCCATATTGAATATGTATAACTAGAATATAATTCTTCGCCTGCTTTAACAGCAACAGCGGCTCTAACGCTCACATGATAATCGCTTAGTGAGTATATTGAATGGCTAATGTTGGAAATGCAACTGTGTGAAAGAATTGCTAGTTTTGGATACAAGCATCGAATGGAATAGCCTCCACCAGGTGGGTGAGCTTCAAATGCATTGACTTCCAATATACCAACAACAAATTGGATTAATTCTTCTGAAAATCTGTCTAGTTTGCAAGGTCCTCTTAGATAATCAACGATGTTAGTTTGATAAAATTCCCATGTTTTTAGTTTTTTTCGTTCTTCTGTGTGAGATTCCATTATACTTATTTCCGAATCCCATCTTTCTGGATTAGATTCTTTAGCCAGGAGAACTCTGTAAATTATAATCAACTATAAAAAAAAACTTGGACATGAAAACAAGTACTATACAGTGGGACAATCAACGGGTACGAAAACTTCATACTGAGTATAGTTTTAGTATAAAATTGTATCTACTGCAGCTAATTGGCATACTCTACAGCCATCTTTAAACTTAATTATGATTTTAGAAATGACATTATTTACAATTATAGTGTGGCAATTACTGCACTACAGTTCTTCTAACACGATATAAGCAATAAACATATCTATACAATCTATTACAACTTACATTTATTTCATTATTTTATAGAATCACAACTCACTTAAAGACAATTTTCAGTAATTTTGCAAAACTATTAGGTATTGTATATATTCTAGTAAATAATGGCAAACTTTTGTTTTTAATTGATCTAATTTTGCTCAAGCACAATTTTGTTACTCACTGAACGTTTATGAAAATAAAAAAGTTACAACATTTGAGAAATATAATAAAATATAGTCAAATGATAAAGAGTTATGAAATATCAGGATAATATTAAAAATATCAAAAATATTTGTTTCGAATTGTATGAAAATAATTTCTTTCTTCTTTAAAAATATTGTGATATGTTTGATAAATGATAAAAACTTTAAATATTTACTGAAACGTTTGTGAACAAAAGCAAAATGATAAGAAACAAAGAATTTTTTTTAAAATTATGTCAAAAGACTAGTTACATTAGCCAAATGTTTGCTTTAATAATTATAACATGACAAACAAATAAAGAATTGTACAAGATTTCAAAAGAAGTGAGAAAAATGTTTACAAGGTGTGTGTATATTCTGAAAGAATTTTGAGAAACACAAAAATAAAAAAGTTGACAAATCAGGAAGAATGATAAAAAACAAGGGCACGCTACCACTCATTTTGCCTTCTATGTCAAAAACATTGGCAAAAATTTAAAATTGTTGGTGATCGGTTGCCAAATTATGAATGAGAATTGTTTGCCAAAAGTTGCGAAAAGTTAATAAAGATATGTAACTGTTTTTTATAAATATTATATGTTAGCAATTGGATTTTAGTCTAACTAATAATATGGGACAGCTTATATAAGTTTTTGCTTACAACAAAAATGTTAATGTGAGACAACCTGTCAACTTGTTGAGCAATTTGGCCTTAAAAGCAGTGATAATTAAATAAATAAACCAAGCCAATAACAAATTATTCAGTAAATAATTTGTTGTATTTGTTGATTTGTAAAAAAAATATTTTTTATTTCTACTACACTAATTTAGATAATCTTCTTAAGGGTTTCCGATGTTAAGTGACGGTTTATCCATTGAGACAAAAAACCACCTGCCTAGGAGTCCTAAGCTTTGAACGAACCCCAAACTATTTTTTTTATATAGTGGATTTATTTATGTTTTAAGCAACTTAATATGATTAGTCTAGTTTTATCCTAGAGACCCCTACTGTAATCCGTTACTGCCGATGTTACTTGGGAAACAAACCACCAGTATCGTTCATTTACAGCTACCATCAGTGATATTAACATTCCAACATACTGACTGTATACAAAATATAGCGTCAGTATCACCTTATCAATTAACCAGCTTACACGGCCGTTTCTGTAATTTCCTCAGTATTATAATAGACATTGGCTAGTACAGAAGGATCTTAGTATGTCTATTACTTTGTGACCTGATGCTTGGATTACAAAATATCTGGAAACACTTCACAATTCTCATCATTCCATCAATACTAAACCTCACACGATCAAAAACTATCAATATTTTAAATAATTCACAGTAATATTGATAGGTGAGGGGCGTTATTAACCGCAATTTGAAAACAATATACAAATTAACAATTAAAAGAAAGTGATGCTAGCATCATTTTATTATTAAATTTGTGGGTGGTTAGGCGGCTACAATGGACCAATTAATGCAAACTCGGTTTATTTCAACATGCAGACATTTTGGTGAAAAATTACCTTCCTCAGCGCTACAAAATAATGTTACAAAAAGAGTAAAAGACAAATAACAGATTTGGAGTTTCACACTTTCGTCTTCTTATTTTTGTAAAATTATTTTACCGAACGTCCGCAAACTAAGTTTGCATTAATTGGTTCATTATGGCCGCCTACCCATCCACAAAATTATTAATAATTAATTTCATCTAGTATGTTAACGTCCTTCAAATTGATTTGAAACGGGAAGAATTAAAAAGTGCTTTTCAGATTTCAAGTTTTTTGTGGATAGCATACAAATTGTACGCGTTTATTATCAATACTCATTACTGATTAAATTTATATTATTTCAAATTCTTTTAATAAAATTGAGTACTCCAAAAAATTTTTGATTTTTTTTAAATCCAGTAGTCAGTATATTTAATTAATTGTCAATTAATTAACAATTAGAACGTCACATTATGTAATAATTTACCTTAATGCTGTTATACATTCATATTGTAAATTGACTTGGCTACAATCATCGACCGGCTGAAAGTTTACGGAAGCCTTTGCAAACACCCCACACTCCGCATCTTTGTGTGCAGAAACAGATTCACATTGAGAGCTGCACACGGGCCACTTGCATTGGGAGCAAAGATTTTTGCAATCTACCGCTTGGTAGCAGCCCAGACACATTGGTGGATGATCTGTAAATATAAACAAATAAATTAGTTAAACTTTAAATATTTCAAAGTTTTAACCTGGTTTCGGTCCATATGCAAAAGGAATTTCTTCAAAAATAATTTCACCAGGTTTTAAATCTTTATTTGCAACTGCATATCGACCAATTGTTTCGTTTCTCTGAATTGTAAAAGACATTTTAATTAACTCTCGAATTAAATGCGTGTGCACAGTGTCAGCATTTATATAGTACTGCGGCTGAGAATATTCTAGCGATCTATTTATAAAGTTTCTAGAATAGATACGGTGTTTACAAAATAGCACTCAGCTGGTTGAAAAGTACATATCGATCATGTTTGCATTTCTAATATTAATATTAGTATTACTTATTCAAATCGAAGCAATAATTTTACCTAATCATACCTCATTGGTACGTTATAAACGATCCTGCACACCAAAGATTAAAATATATAATTGCAAAGAACAACCTGAAATTAATAGAATCTATACATATTATCATTACTACCAAAGTGCCAAAGTGATTCCAGGATGTCCCGGTAACAAGATGGAAAAAATCTCTTGGTTCATGTATGATTTAGGTACAATACATATTACGATATACCAATATGATAAACCAAACTTGTTACAATTTTTCCATTTTATAGAAGACAAAAATTACAAGAATCTCGAAAAGTATAATAATAAATTGGCTTTGTTGTTTGTCCCCGGGGATTATTTTCCAGGAGAATACATTATGACTGTGAAAATTAAAGAAGAGGGTGGAGATACGGGCACGAAATCGGTATTTGTTGAATTAAAAATTAATTTTTTGTTGTTTTTTTTAATTTATTTTTAGTGCAAGTTCAATTTTATACCGGAACCTCCAGTTCTAATATTTAAACAAGGAACCACAGCATATGTAAAACCCGGAGAAACTTATGAAGTTGATTTGACAGGCTCAGTAAATTATGATAAAAAGCATCCTTTGAACTTAACGTTTCGTGAGAGTACATGTGAAAATAAAGACTCTCCCGAATGTGACAAAAAATGCGTATTAAAACCGGAAGGTAAGTTGATAACTAAATAACTAAAAAACGAATTAAAGTTTAACTTATTATTTAGGTGGCAGTTTTGGTATAAAATTTAAGATACATATTAATGAATGTCATGCACAACTTCTCATTGCTGCTAGGGTTAGTTTTGACAATTACACGATAGGAAAATACCAAATGATTTATGCACGTGCTTCCTATTTAAAAACAGATATTATGTGAGAAATCTTAATCAAAACCAAACTTTAAAGTCATATAATAACATTATAGCTGTGAAAAAAATTGCGATAATATGGGGGCACTGTACACCAATCCAAGTTTACCTACAGCAGTTCAATTAATATGTTATACAAATTGTTCTTATCTTCACATTCAAAGGTGGACCGTGGAACAGGTTAAAAAAGAAGCTAATGGTTTGTTAATAAATAATCAGATTTTATTCGTGTTAAACAAATATTTTTTTAGAAAATATAGAACCAATCCGATTCGAGAGCATAGAAGATAGTTCAATAATAGTTCCTGCAGATGTACTAAAATTTAATACACTATATTGGATTAGATGCTATTTTAGAGGTAAGTAATTACGTATTAAAATTTAGCTATATATTTTCATAAACGAGACCAAAATTAGACATTATAATTGTCAGAATCGTGACAGAAATCAAATTTCTATTCACAAGGAGAGAAGCAGTTACTTTCGCTCCCGATGCAGAGAAATTTGATTTCTGTTATGATATTTATGACAGACGTTATTAAATTGGTGAGTTTAAATTACAATCAATATTATTGATAAAATAACCAGTTGGTGAAAAAAATACCGGGTGACCTATTTTAACTTATCCACTGGAATAATACAAAAGTAAGATTTCGAATAAAAGTATTCAAAACTGCAAGGAAACATTTGATTCTATGTAATTTTTCCAAAGAGGAAGGAGAGCAGTTTTAACTAAATCATAAAGAGGAATTTCATAAAAAATAGTGGTTATCTAATAAAAATCCACTTGGGGGAGGGGACTTTGACTTTGACTTTTTTCCGTTGAATCTCCAATAAAAATCGGGATTTTTATTTAAGATTTCAATGTTGCCCGCTCCCCCACTTCTTGGATGGTGTGGGTAATAAAAATAGCATCCGACATTCCCTTCAAAATATAAAACATTGCGCGATGCAATTTTTTAAAATTATTCAATGTATAAATTAAAATGCATCACATGGTATATCTGAGGAGTGAATGCTATTATTTCCTCGGAGCATTGTAGCTTCCAATTTTCGCACTCTGGCTACAAATTGCACCTCGCAAATAATCATACATTTCCCTTTCTCACTAAATTATGCATTTAACAGGCGGTACTAACATAAAAGAAATTAGAACAATGGAAAAAATAATTGCACCAGAATGTGACATCCAACCCCGATCGGGGGACAGCCTCAAAACTGTATTTACTGTATCATGTAACACAACTGGACATTTGCATAAGTATGGTCCATTTTATACATTATATCAAGATGCATCTGTTGGAACTAAAAAAGGCATGTTCTCATTTTAATAATTGTGTTAGCAAAAAAATAATTTATTTGACTTTCTTGTAGGAGCAATCTTAGCATCAAGCGCGTTTAATACTTTTGATGTGATTATTTCATCAATAAATAACCAGCCTAAGCAGAAATTGGTTATTTTGGGATACGATATGTTCTATAATGACTTTGAAGTTGCCCTACCTGATATTACGGTAAATGAAGCATATTTGTGTTGCTATAATTATATATTTATTTTATTTTGTTGCAGGTCAAAGAAATCAGTTTAACCGAAAATAAGATAAATTATCATTTGGATAAAATAGATAGAATGTTCGAGGAAGGAAATGGTGATTCTGGTAGTAAATACTCTCAGGCATTTCTTACTGAATTGACTAATAAAGAAATAAGTGGAAAAGTATTAAACGATGCCCATCGCAGATTGATGACTAGTATTAATAAGGTAAATGATTGAATAACTTGGGGATATTGGAAAATATAATATTAATAACTCAACAAAGATTAAAAATGAAATTAAATTTAATATAAAAGACTATTCAAAATCTGGATATCAGTATACTAGAAGAAGTTCATAAAAATATATGCACAAAATATTTTGCGTAACAATCCCCTCTGATTCTTTTGATTCTATCAACCGCTTTAAAAAATTACATGCATGCGCATAATTGAAATTTTTGTGCTTATTTTTATTTCTATGATTAAATCTAAAACATATACACAAACTTAGCATTACAAACAGTGATGCTAAGTTTGTGTTTGAGGTTTTAACCTGATGGTCATTTAATTTGGCGTTCAGTATATTTAGACAAAAAGAATGCCTATTGACTCTCATTTTGCTTATAGGCAAATTTTTTGAATTTTGTTTTTCATAAGTGCATATACCAAATTTTGTATAGGCTTGAAGAATTTTACATTTTTAACTAGAAAAAGGCGCATATCACCAGAGAAGCCTAGAGTATGCTTAGAGACAAAACCATCACCGGTTTAGTTTCTGAGCATACTCTAGACCTCTCTGGTGTTATGCGTTTCTTTCTATCGTGCGAAAATACCTACCCACGCTAAGCTGGTTGTACTGTAGTTGCCACAGTGTATTGTTTTGCTTCATACTGTTTCGCATGTGTTTGATTACACTATCAATTTGAGTACGGTGAGTTATAGCTTCAAACCGGATTTATATGCTCTAAATATTTGCAATATATTTTGTTTTTGTTTTTATGTACTAAAAATTTGTCATAGGCTAAAATAATACAATATATCGATAATGAAGTATGCAAACTAAATGTAAGTTTGCAACAATTTTATAAACGTTTAAATACCTTGGCGGCCGCTTTCCATAAGCCACCCATATGTGAGGCGCATGCTATAATAAATTTTCAGGCAATACCCAGGCAATTTTTGTAAGATTTTATTTTGATTCTCTAGATTAGTTAAAAAAAACGTGACACTTTAAGAGTTGCATTGGACGCACCCACAAAATTAGTAGCCATCTTGAAATAGATTTCATTTGGCAACCCTCTGTGCACAATAAAGTGAGCATAGCTAGAAAGGTTTCAGTGATCAAATCTTCAATTAGTTTGCGTTGTACTGCCTTTGTAAACATGCATACGAGAATGTACCCATAAGTCTTCGTAGTTCTACGAATTTTGACCAATTCTTTTTTTATGAAAATTATCGATACCGAATATTAAAAAAGTGCAACTTGAGATTAATCTTTAAACGTCAAGTTTGCCATTTTTAGCTCGCCCATCTGGGGATTATATTTGAATCATGTTTTACAAACAGCAATTCTTCCTGCCATAAGCCAAGAGCCTTATTATCAAGTCGCAACGTATTCCTTTCGGAAACAAAATTTTGAATTAGGATTTGCCTGTTTTTTATATACATTTATTTTAGTTTAGAGGTACTATGACACGTATAATTTAAAAAGTCTGTTATACGTTGACAATTCACTACTTGGTAGCCTCTTTTCCCATTCCTTTCGTTAATAAATAGATTAATAAGTCGGCTTGATCTATCATTCGACCTATTACTTTCACCGCGTGAGTGCTAAGTTACTGCGTTTAGTATGCTCTAAAACCCGCAATGTGACACTTTTGTGGATGAAGCTAAATCTAACTGTGCTCTAATATGATTATAAATAGACATTGGATTATATACACTAAATGCTACAATATGCATGCATATGTGCACTAAAAATGAGAAAATATGCACTATCACAAAAGAAACAATTTGAGATCAAG
The DNA here is from genome assembly GCA_030264575.1 of Tachinus sp. AB-2021. Classification (NCBI taxonomy): domain Eukaryota; kingdom Metazoa; phylum Arthropoda; class Insecta; order Coleoptera; family Staphylinidae; genus Tachinus; species Tachinus sp. AB-2021. The sequence goes on along the minus strand of JARJEC010069665.1, from coordinate 14,227 downwards.
TTTTATTATTAAATTAACACATTTGAAAATTACAATATCATTTAAAATAATAAATACGAGTTACAGTCGTGGGCAACAGGATACAGTCCATTAAAAACACATTTTGATAGTTAACATATGATATTTTGGTTATATCAAATTTTGTTGTTGTTGTGCACCAATATTTAAATTATGGGTTGTGAAAATGAAAACAATAGTGAAAATAAAATACACAATACTCCACCTACTATTCTAAAGGAAGCCCATATGCCTTGTTGCATATTATACATTCGAGTTTGAGAGAAAAAAATCAAGTTGTTACGATTTTGTGTAATGAAAATAAAATAAAGAAGAAAACATTTTGCTTGCACATTTTGCACAGAAAAGCAAGAGATACAAACATTTGTTATTGTGGTCACACTACTCCATGTAAACAACAACATCCATACTAATGTTTAGTAAATTAATTGCCTTTCTAAAACATTAATATGTAAGAATAATTATAATAAGTTATTCAATTTATCAATTTTTTAATAGCAAAAATGGAAAAAAACAGGTTTAATACATATGAGTAAAGTGCTTTGATCACTCGTTTAACTTGGGCATTCATCGCTGCGTGTTCGCGCCGAACTGTTAGATTAGTGATTAAATGATGCATTTTACTCACTTGTACAAAACATAGCTATTATTATTGGCACCCAATGATCTACTAATATTAACTTGTAGTAAAAGTATTGAACAGCTTTTGGAAGTATGTACCTACAGCTAACAGCTGTTGAAAGTTCTCATATTTTTTAGAATAATATTTATTCGTGAAGAATAGACCCAAGGATTAACAATTTTAGGCTATATGTTCTTTGCCCATAATGATTACGGTTCTTTGACGAAGTTTAGTCTTTACTGTATTACGTCAGAAGGCAAATTAAGAAGATGACAAACATCATAAGCTGTGGGATCTGTTGTTTTATTGTTAGGTCTTAAAGATAGACGATTATCGTTCACCACTAGGAGTATTATATTTTTTAAAGAAATTGTAGTTTATATAATGTGTTCTGTATGGATGATTTTTTATGCTAGCCGGATCTGTGGTTTGACCTCTTGCTCTTTTAGTAACAGCTATTTTTTATTTTGGCAGAAGCAGCCATTGCTCCAAATTTTAATGATACGATCAATATTTTCTGACATTTATCGTAAATTGCAGAAGATTTTTGAGAATAGATGTAAAATTATTGGGAGTTTTAAGTAGTCCTTCTGCCTCGTTTTACCAATAGCAGTCAACTCTATGGCTTTCTAAGTCGTAAATTGTGTAATTATGACAATACTATTTAGTTATATAATTCACAGCCCCTTTATTGTTTTTAGCTTTTCTTCTCTGGTTTTTTTTGTTGCTTTTTTGTGTTCTTTGTATATTATTTATTTACCAACAAATGTCCTTCTCGATTTTTGCAAAAAAGCTCACACATTTCGTCCTGTTAAAATTTTCTGTAACTATAAACCAACTTATATATTTTTGGTTTTCATTATATCCTATAAATACGATTTATATGGTTAAGAGCGTTTTATGTAAATTTTAAACTAAAAAGAAGCAAACGTACCTTTAAAGTACATTTTAGAACCAACAACTTTTTTATAAAATCATTTTATATTTTTATTTTGCGTTGTAATAAAAATGAAATACTTACTAATTAGTTTTTTATAAAAAATTTAAAACAAGTAAAATTGGTATACTGGGGCTAGTAATTAAAAAAAATAGGTAAAATTCATGTTGGCCTATTTTAACAAATAACGGAATAATAACAATAATTGGTTTAATTCTGTTCTGTGCTTCAGCATCTGAGTGGTAATAATTTTAAATACTTGCCAAGCATTTGAAATAGACAAATCTGGTGTCAAAGGAGAGTTTGAAATTACAAAATGTATTAGCAGGCCAATGTTTAGCTTGTTTACTAAAATGTTTCCTTCAATCACCGAACCGCAAAAATCCAACAAAATTTCCTTGTGCTTCTTTTTTTACAATTTTTGTTTTTTTTTTGTAAATACTATAGAAAGGCAGATAAAAAAATATTTAAAAAACTACCCCCTAAAAACGTCGGATTTTGGCTTGTGGCACTTTTTATTTCAAAGTTATAAAAAAAAGTTTAAAAAAAACATGTAAATCCAATCATTGACAGCGTCGAAAGGGGAACTTTTAAGTAAATAATCAAAACTATCCTGCTAATACATTTTGTAAATATAAGGTACTTTTTGAGCCAGGTTGACTGTAATATTGTCAAAGCCGATAAGTTTCTCTAAATAACACTTACCGGAATGTTTTGTTATTATAAATTTAATGAAATATATTTCACTGTGAATAAACGATAATGGCACAAACGGTGATTTGATTTTTACAATATAAGAGGATTTTTAAAAAATTCCTGAAATAGAATTAATAAAATAGAAAAAACTTACAGTATGAAGTAAAATACAATACGATACACGTCCGGCAGTACTTGTAACAGGTACTCATTTAGATATTCTTGATATGACCCTAATTTGGATTCGTCCGCAATGCCCAACAATGCCCAACTTGTACTGTTACAAGTAACCTACCGGACTTATAAAAACTATTAAAGCAAAAAAATATATATATTCATTAGCAATCGCTACATACATTTACATACCTTTGTCATATTTCTGAATTTTTTATAATTTTTAAGCTGGAAGTAGATAGCGTATATGCATATACACAGATTGTAACATTCCTGCCACACTTTTATAAAAGTAGAGCACTCGATGAAGATTCCAAAGAACAACTTGGTACGCTTTGCAAGCGATTGTCAAACGTTCAACTTTCAACCTTGTTACAGTCACGCTATTCTGAAGCTGCAGACATTCACGTAAAACAATTTACATCGTAAGAAAAACCTTTCGTAATTAATTTATTATAGTCTTCATTAAGTACATACAAAGTACATATTTATTGGAGTAAGAACTCTGTTAAAATTTTTTGACATTGGCAAATATTAATTAATTGATTTCTTCGTATTAAAGACGTCATGCATTCTTAATGCAATCTTAACTAAAGTATAAAAATACCTTTAAAATACTTTTTAAAAGAACTTCTTTTAATTTGTTTTTTATTTATATTTTGCATATGAATAAAGAATATTAAATAATTGTAAAAATTAAAAAAAAAACTTACGTGTTTCTTGCTGACGCCTTTAATGCATTTACCATTATTATATATCAAACCTTTTACTGTTAACTAAAATATAAGCGTATAATTGCTTAAAAAATGTATTTCTCATTAAATTTTTAGTATTACCACAACATGTGCAGATGCTTTATTGGACGAAGTCAATGACGATGAAGAAATAAATGTTACCTATCCCGATTATATTGTCAGTGAACCAACAATAGAAGAGATGTATCCCAACTATGATAATGTATTTATCAATTCTCAGGTAGGTACTATATTTAGTTTATATTGATACACATTGGCACTCCTCGACGTTATTAAAATTGTTACTTTATTAAATTAAATAATTAACACACACAAACGATTTAAATTTAGTATAAAATATCATATATTTTTTTATAACATATATCTTTCTCTATTTGTTATATATATATATATATATATATATATATATATATATATATATATATATATATATACATCAGGAGAAACCCAACTTTGCCGCTAAAATTTTCATAAATATCATTTCCGATTAAGTCGGAATTTTGTTTAATGGAACACCCAGTAAATTTTTGTAATTTTTCATTTGTATGTAGATTTTACGTATAACTTTAAAATTTTGGTTATATAACCTCATTTAAAAAAATGGACGCTACGTACAACCATCGTCTCTGAACCAACTAGCACTGCTACCATTGGGAACGCGACGTCCAGCTGTCGACGGCAATGGTTGGGCGTAACGTCAGGACGCGACGGCTAACCGTCTGAACGAAATCCTAAGTTTAACTGTTTTCTCTTAAAAGTGCAACCTGAAAATTTGGAGCTGAAGAATATTGGTGTTTTTTGTAGCCCGAGGCCGCTTACCTTCTATTGCAAATTCTTTGTACTTATGTACCATTTACACATCTGTAGATGTCTAGCATGTTTGACATCTGGCCATTAAATATATCATGCAAACCAATCATCTTACTCCATTAAAAGAGGAAACTGTACGTTCTAGCATTATATCAAAAAAAAATATCAAACTCACTTGAATAATTATAATTTAAAGCTGATTAATGTTAATAATTAACAAGCAAAAACATGTTTTCTTTGTTGATGGTTAGAGTTGTGATTATTAACAAAATAAGGTTAATTTGATAAATAGCAACAAAACTAATAAAAATTATAGCACAAATATTTTATATATCGTAGAAATCGCAGGCGTAGCATATCCAGTACGGCCGATGTCAAATGTTTGCACAACAAGCAACGCTAGGCACGGTCATCACATCAATGGATGCCCCCATAATTCCGCTTACCGGTACCATTCACCATTTGAAAGTTAATAATGGCGTTCTAGATATCCTAGGAAAATTTTTAGAGTAACAAGCCTTAACTTAGCACACACACATACTCACATAAACACGGCTGAAATACCTCGAGTTTGATGCCAGTTGAACCAAACTGAACAAATACAAATACTACTATATCAAAGGGGGGCCAAGGGGTGGTGTGTGCATTTGAAATCTGTGACTAGATCCATATTAGGAACAATTATGTTGATTATTTCACTCTAGTTCAGATGCAAGTCTTTGTTTGGCTTAAACAGGCTTATACAAACAAATTGATCAATGACAATTTGGAATTATTGTTTGCTTCACCAGTAATGTCCGTGATGACATTACTAAACATTAAATTGAAAAATGAAAAAAAAACCTTAAACAATAAACCTTTGATTTATTATAAAAATTAATGTTAAAGTTTAAATTTATAAAATTATAAATTTAACATTAAATTTTATTTTTTAAGTTTTTTTTATGATTTTGATAAATACAACTCATGTATATTTATATTATCGCAAATTTGTTTTCTTTTATAAGTAAAACTACGATGTTTTAGGAAACCACATAATTTAACTCTCAAAATCAAACAAATTTAAAATTTAATAATCACCAATACACTCGTTGTATTACTAATGATAATATTTAAATTACATTTCATTGACATTACATTCTAATTTATAGATTGAACAGATTAAGAAGAATGCAATGGAAACAATTCTGAAATCATCCAACGCAATTGCAACGTCCCTGGTTGCTGGCGAGTTGTACGAAAAACAACATGAAAACTTTGATTCGGTGATCATGACCAATAAAGGTCGTATATGGCCAGAAAAAGAAATTAAAATTAACGAGACAAGTATAAAATTGGTAGGTGATTTGTCTGAGTTTAATCAGAAAACGATTGCGGCAGTTGTTACCAGTTACAAGAATAAATTGCTCGAATCAGATCAATTTAAGTTAGATTCAAATATAATTGACATTAACATATTCCATAAAGAAGCAAACCAACAATCAAAAATTGAAGTTAAATTTGAGTTAAACATGGATGTGAAAGTCGATGTTAAATCTGATATGTTCGATAAACAAGTTGAAGGAAATGTTAATGAATGGAAAGATCATACTACTATCCATGTGCATCGAATGGACATTCAAAAAGGTCGACAGTGTATGTTAATTTTTGAAAACTTAAAGCCTACCGATAAATTTCAGGTTTGTTGTTTTGTATTTGATTCTTAGTATTAGCTTGATACTTATTGAAGTATTTTTAATTTTTTTGTTTACTATGACTTTAAAATATTTTTAAATTGATTCATAAAAAATAATTTTTCCGAAGACTATATTGACGTGTTGTATAAAATAATATATGTATTATGAAAGTTTTTGACATTTGTTAAAATAGTTTTCTTCGCTTTTTTGGTTCTGATAAATTTGATAAAAAATGCCATTTAACAAAAAAGAATACACAGTTATCATTTACATATCACATATTTTTGTCTTCTATTGCTTTTTGTCATTTGTGTTATTGGGGTTTCTATTTGTACCATTTGGTTTCCTTAATCCGAGCTGTACTCAGACTTAATATATTAATTATTAATTAATAGTTAATAATTCATACATAGACAAATTATGGCTTTTTACCCATTATAACGCCATAATCTGTCTATATATGAATTAATAATTATTAATTAATAATTAATAATTCATACATAGACAAATTATGGCGTTTTACCCATTCTTGAAAAGTACATTTTGTGAGAATAATCAGTTAACTATTACGCATTAGATACATCTGCAAAACAATTGATGTTTTTTTATAGAAACTATCAATTTTTATAGAGTTGGATTAAAGTAACTTTGCAAACTGCTCAAAACAAATATCTTTAAAAACAAAAACCCAATTCTCTAATAAATTAAACACCATAATATTTGAGAAATGTAAAAAATTTAGTTAACAAATGATATCAGAAGCCCAAATAGCATTATTTACTGAATCATTAGACTTTGCACTTGGAAGAATTCCACCGCAACTCGAAGTCAATAGAGATTTTTTTCAAGAAATTGAACAGCATCAAACAGAAATGCTATGCTGTTAGGAAAAGCTAGCTACACATTTACTCGCCAATTAGAACGAGATGAAATCTTACAATGTACAACCGATATTGGTGAGATTCTCGAACGCAAAAATGTTTTGGCAGAGACACTATCCAGAATCTACAAAACCTCCAAAGCTAGGCATTCAAAAATTCACAACTAACAAATAACTTCGACTTATATGTTCTTAAAAAATTTATTGTTTTGAAAACTCAATTCGTATTGCTTATTACTGTAATTAGTTCTTATTCAGTTTGCAATACAGTCAAATAAGACAAAATTCGTAGACTATTAACGCTGGGCTTGTTTTTCATAATAATGTAGCTGTTGCGTCAGAAAACATGTTACCAAGGCAAAGGCTTACAAGTTGGTGCTACAATGGCAATATAAAGATATCTTAAAAAATTATCACCTTTTTTCAACTTATTTAAATTGGAATCATAATAAAATTCACTCATACATTTTTTTATTTCCTTGGTGTTTTTCACAAAAAAGCAAGAAAAACTAACATTTTTCCGAGAATTTTCCCAATTTTTATTGTCTAAACTATAATTTGTTATTAATGTAATTAAAATATATTATAAATTCAATTTTTAATATGTCTAAATGATCTCAAAAAAATAAAGGTTTTGCATCAAAAAAGGGAAAAATATAGTGTTTGGTAGTAAGGTCTTAAGTAACATTTTTCATTTTTACGAGTTATTAAAGAACTTAAGTCATATTTTTGTACACTTTTGAATGAAACATTTGACTTTGGTAAATATTGAAATAGGATTAATGTTATAAGCTCATTTTCATAGTTTTATGTTATATAATTTAGTGTTACCAAGGACATAAGTTCTAAGATATTCAAAAACAAAATTTAGACTTAAGATATTACTAACAAACGCTAGAGATATAAACAAGGTTTTAATTAATGTCGGAGAGATTACACAAGGAGATTTCGCGTCTGATCCTAACACAAATAGTTCCCATAACGTGTCTAATGTTTACTTTTTCAAATATAGCGTATTTTTTCCACACAATTTTAAACTTACAGGATTAAAATTAATAACTCCAACTAAAAACCAATTCAAACCAAACGTCAGCTCAATACGCCGAATAGCATTCATCAATCAAAACCATTTTGATTAAAATTAACCATTTAAATTAAAAATTGTGAAAAAAAATCAGTGTTTCAAAAATGAAGCATTTAAGATCGTAACTTTAAAATAGCATTTTGTGTTACAATCTTCTTGTGTAATATCTCCCAGATAACAATTAACACCATGCAGATATTTCATAATGTCATTGTTGCACCAACTTGAACCAACAACGCGGGGTACGTAGATGAACTATGTTCTCTACAAACAAAATTATACTGTTGCGAAGAATAACCACAGCGTTAAGTATTAAACCATTTTTTTACTTTTTTGGCTAGACTATAGCAAACGTTGTAGAACAAAAATCACTTTTTTATATTTGTAATGTTGTTATGTAAGTAAGTACCAATTGAAATATATTTATAGGTTGTAGTTATAATTGGAAGAAGGCCAAATTTGGATGATTTTCTTAATAAAAGTGCGTACTTACTTGATGGTACAAAATCAGATAGATACGATATTAATATAGTAAGTGTGCAGACAGGCGATGCATTTGGGTACGTAGGTGTTCTACCACATGAAGATATGCTTACTGTAAGTAATTTTTTTATTTCTAGACGTTATTATTTGACTAAATTTATATATATTTAATGATAATAGACCTAAAGTAAAACAGATTTCCGGCTCTGATTTTACTCATTATGCCTTTTAGAAAGTATTTTGACACGCATATTCTGATAATAATAAATGATAAATTATAGTCATCCCGTGTTTTTAATATGTATAATTGAGCTAATTAACATTAAGGTGTACTTGAACATGCCATATTTGTTTATTAGTAATGTATACAACCAAGTATATTTCTTGATGAAAACGATAAAAGTTTTTTAAAATGCAAGTAAGTACATCTGCCCTTGCCGTGCATTTGCACTCAACTAAACGGTATGAATCTAAATGAACAAATACTTTTTTCGCTTAAAGAATTTTTTGGGAGTTCTTAGAGTTTTCAAATATGAGCGCTAGGGGGCGGAACTGCATTCAACTTTATAATTTTAAATGGGACCATGATCATAGGACACTCATAGTACCGTCGGATAGGTAGTTAAGAAAAAACGAAATGTTTTTTTCTAGGGTTTTTAACATTTTTACAGCAAACGGTTGACTTTTAAAAAAAGTTTTTTAAATATAAATTGTTTATAAAGTTCAATACAGTTGCGCCCCTAGCGGTCATTTTTGAAAACCGTAAATACACACAATACATTCTCAAAGTAGGCTTTAGTATTATTATTAATATATCCTCAGAAATATATACTGAATAAAATCATGACCGGAAATATATCACTGAGGAATATAACTTTTATACGAAAAACCAAATCAAAATTACATTCATGTCGTTTTCCATTTTTCGTTTATTGAATAGTATGGTATTGACAGAACACTGTTATGTTAAGAGTGTGGTGTTGACAGAACACTGTTAATATTTACGGTATACAGATGGATATTGTAAAGATAATAGTGTTGTAATGACTATGGCATTACAATTTATGAAAACGAAAATGAACAAAATGGAATACTTAAAATCGACTAAATGTTGTAACAAATGAAATAAATCTATGTATAAATGTTGCAAAAACTAAAATCATAGTCTTTTGTAAGAATAAAATAGACAGTGATTGAATGTATAATCAGTTTGAACGATGGATATTTGGAGCAACACGATTTTGTGTATTTGGAATTAATATTTAATAAGAATATCAAGTATGTGTATAATTGCAAAAAAAATATTGTTCAAAAAAGCAAAGATAACAGTATTTATAAGATATTTATAAGATTGTGTCTTAATACCAATTTGCTGTATGAATCTGAAGCATGGGTATATCAAGAGAAACGCTAAAGTATAGTAAATGCGGTTGGAATGGGGTACTTAAGAAGTGTATATGAAAACATTTGTATGGGCAAGGTTAGAAATGAGTGAGTTATGAATGACTGTGGTATGAAAGTAACACCGATTGCATTGGTTTGGTCAGGTTGAGGGAATGAGGATCAAGTGATATCGGAAATACATAATGGAAACGGATCTGAATTGAAAGGCAAGTGTAGACCATGTATGACTTGGTTAGATGTAAGCAAATGCGTGCGAAAAAGAAAAATTAAATGTGAAAAAAAATAAAAGATCGTACATAAATAGATGTATAGAAATTGTAGAAGCAAATAAGTATGTAAGGATAAAAAGACGTGAAGAGAAATAGTTCGAAATAACTTTAAAAACTAAAACATTGGCTATTGTACTCTGTGTTATTGCCTACTCTAAATGGAAATGTCATGACTTGGTATGTATGTAAATAATTATAACACTATAACATTATTTATAAAAATCATGGTGTAAACCGTCACGATGAGCCTAATAATGACCAACTTTATTTTGAAGGTATAACATAACTGAGCAATTTCTTTACCAATATATTCTTTTAAGTCTTTTAACGTGAACAAATAATATATACTTTACTTTCAAGTGTCCCAACAATATCTTATTTTTTTATAACTGCCTGGCAGAAAAAATGTTTCTAAGAAGAGCGCTGTGTGGCGTGTTGTAATTTCTAATGGAACCAAAATATTTCTATGCCAAATTTTTCCAACTGTAGTTGTATAACCTTTCGTATTATTATTTTGTGCAGTTTTTCATTAGGAGAGGATCTCCCAACTGGGAGATCAACGGCGATGTGCTACGCTACGCTGTACTTTTTTTACATTGCTTTATGATAGGTGTGCAACCGTCGAACTCTGCCGACCCGTCATAGAACATAATATAATAAAATGCCGAGAACCGCGCAGCGCAGCGTATCGCCGCCGATCTGCCAGATGTGCGACGCCCTTAATTTGCTCAGAGTACTAAGCAACCACTTTTTAATTAAACTGAATATTTTCTTAAACAAGACGAGAGTTTTCTGTTTCTCAAAAACAATTATTTTGCTTGTTAACATGACCAGAAAAATTAAAAGTTTGTTTTGTTGCTGAATATCAAATTTTCTTCAAAATTGCGTTTTGGATCTACTATGTTTGAACGATTTGCCTGTGCTTTAAATATCAATTAGTTTAAACACAGTTTGAATTTTGTATAAATTCATATGCAAGTCTAAGTGCAAAATTCTTTTTAATGTATGCTTAGACACCACAGCTCATGTTTTTGCGGACATTTCTAGTTTAGCCCGACCAAGATTAACTTTTTTGTTTACTGTAAAAATGCCAAAAAATGCGTTTGCTAAACGTCGAATTGTCTCTTTGTGTTGACTTGAAATTATCGAAGAAAATATACTTTAACAATTAATTTCTGCTCGTTCTTGATGAGCATAACATATATAATAAAATTCTGTATCTTTCTAATTTAATATAAAACTTCACGTTTTACGGTTGTCAAAGATAAAACAAAATTATAACAATATTCCATAGCTGAGTATGTTTTGCCATACAGCCACATTCCATAAACAATTTTTAAGTACATTGTTATGAAAGAACAGTACAACCAACTTAGTGTGGATTATGGAAGGTATATTTGCGCAACGATAGAAAATGACGCACAACACGAAAGAGGTCTAGAGTGTGCCCACAGACAAAATCATCGGTAGTTTTGTCTTCGAGCATACTCTCCCGTTATATGTCCTACGCAATAGGCAGTGATGGGATTCAGCCCGGTTCGCTTAAACCATTTATTGCAAAATTTTAGTTTTGGCAAACCGTTTGTTAAAATACTTAAATTACAGAAAATGATTTTAAAAAGTTATCTTTTTTATTGTCACCTAGTATAGATTATCTATACTAGGTATCTTCTGGATTTTTTAGTTTCATAACTCTATGCGGGCAATTTTGTCCCAATTCAAGCCACAACAGTTTTGACATAACAAGTTTTGACGTCTTAAATTCTGCGTAACTGGATCTTCAACAAACGCCCGTTTTTTAACAGTCTCCGCTGTCCTCCATTAATTCCTAGAAGATTGTGTTTAGCCGGCTCTCGCATCGTAGCGATACTATGTCAAATTAGCGTCAACCTATTCTTAGTTTGTGTTCTGTAATGCACAGACAAACAAATATTCTTGCAAACCAGGTGCGTGAAGTTTTGAATTAAGATTTTTTAGGTGTTTCATTTGTGCTTTATCATCCCATATTTTTGTTTATGCTTCTTTGGTACAAAAGTTACAAGCAAACAATTAAAAAAGCCGAATATTCCTGAAGTATAAACGGCGCACGAACAAAAAAATTGAAGTTCAAAACTTTAACAAGCATCTCGGCAAATCGGCTGTGGAGCAAAATGAATTCCATCACTGGCCAAAGGCCCCGCTAAGTTGTTTGTACTATTTTAATACATTTGTTGATTAAACACATATTAATTATTGCAGCAATCCGGTAATCTAATTCTTACTTATCAATTAACGTTCGTTGAAGAAGCATGTCTTGTTTTTGATCCTATTCCATATACTTGGTTACCTGGTCCATGTGAGGTTTAATTATCCAAACTGTTTTAAGTTACAACTATTTTACTTAATTGCTCTATTATTATAGGCCAAAATATCGTTTGTTGAAAATAAACCAAAAATGAAATGTATTTGCACGCATAATTCTTTATTTGGTGCTAGTATTAGACCGTTGGTGCACAAAGTAGATGACTTGGATGAAATAGAATTTAAAACAGATACATTTATAAACTATACCATTTTAATTTTTGTGTGCATAGTTTTTACTTGCTATTGTATTGCACTGTGCTTCTATATTATGCGATATAACGTAATGGGTGGAAGGGTAAGCACCCCTAAAATAAAAGGATAAAATATTAATTAGTTTATGTTTTAAATACCAGGATAGGGTGTTCTTCTTAAGTGATAATGTTAAAAATGATCGATTTGGATATTTGGTTGTTGTAAAAACTGGAAGCATTGATAATTCTGGTACTACATCAAATATTGCTTTTAAAATACTTGGTGAAAAATTTACGTGTAAGCCACATGTATTTAATTATCCCGATCCGCAAAAGAGACTACTGCAGACTGGAACTACCGATTGTTATGTATTGTCGACTGAAAAATTTATGGGAAAAATAAATGAAATTCATTTATGGTTTGATAGCATTGGACTTAGGCCTTCTTGGTATGACAAATTATTTTATGTTGATGTAAATAAAAAAAATATTTTCAGGTATTGTGAAAGAATTACAGTTATTGATTTGCAAATGAATGAGTATTATTATTTCAAAGTTGAACAATGGTTAACAGTACTCAACACAGAACAGGTTCAATTAAAAATACAAACTTCTATTAGAAAAAATAATAGCAAAAATGTTTCCAACTATATAAAAAAGTCAGTTCGAGTATATGGTGGTTCATTTCACACATGGAATATAGTAAACAAGTCTCTTACCAGAGTCAAACTTAGCGGAGTATCCGGTTAATGATTGTTTTAATATTTATAGATCGCATGATTATCTTTTTGAGTATACCGAACGTTTAACAGTAATTTTGTCAATAATTTATACAACATATGTACTAAATGTTTTGTTCTTGTACGTTCCAAATATGAAACCACTAGATATTTACGGTTATGGTAAAATAGTATTTGATTATCAAATGATAGTATGTGCGATTGGTAGTAGTTTATTGGCATGTCTAATAAATTATCCTTTTGTATTCTTCTTTAGGTAAGTAAAATATAAACAATGTTTAAATAAAAATGAATGATTCTTTAATTTTAGGAACTCTTCAAAGCATACAAATAATACCTTAATTGTATCCACACCCACATTATACTCAAAAAAACATAATAACATTACTTGGTAAGTACTTCCATTTTGTTAGCGTAAAATTATGTAGGGGCAATAAGTAACAGATCAATTTGTTTGTCTAGGGCTATTCTAATGCTATATCTAGTTATATGCGTTAGTTATTTAGGAATATTTGGATTTTGGGTAAGCACAAATACTTCTATAGTGTGGATCATTAATACGACTCTCTCGCTTTTGATGAGTATATTTGTGGTAGATAATCTTTATATCATTGGCATGAGATTAATACTTCTGAAATTAAAAGAGGTAAATCTAAAGAATTTCTAATACTTTTAATTTACCTTCATATTGCAGATGCACGTGGAAACCGTAAATACGTTTGAAGTTCTAAGACTAGCCGAAAAACAACGTAAAATTTTGTTCAAAAAGTTTGGCGAAGTACTCCTCAGGCCGTACTTTAGAAAACATTATTCCGTTTTGAAACGACATGTGTTGACAGTAAGTTACTATATTAAGTATTTAATAATTATTTAATCGAAGTGTAATAAGAAGAGCAAATTGTAATCGCAGTATAAAATGAATACAAAGTGACTACACTCTTTTGTTAAAGTTGCTATCCACTTAAACCTCTACTCGTTTGCCTCATTCCCAGATGACCTGGTTTCTCGTTAATCATATTCTTCCTCTTATATTTTTTTCACCTTCATCTTTTGTCTTAGTGTGCATTCAAACGACCTGTTATATACATAATATACGTTTTAGAGATTCCTGCGTCTAAAAAATGTCTGTATGTATGTGAATGTGT
>JARJEC010069640.1:0-10240 GCA_030264575.1 Tachinus sp. AB-2021 | reverse complement strand
CCAATTAATTTTCTTGAAAATGTCTTCCATTGCGAGGGTGAATAATTTTGGTGATATGGGGTCACCCTGCCGTACTCCTCTTAGGACTTTAATATAAGCACTCAAATTATCGGCAAAATGTCTAAAATAATATTTGCACTATCAAAAAATTGGAGGCATCAATTTTTCTTAGATTGGTCCCAAAAATATGAATAAAAGACAACAATTTTAAGCTTTACAATGTTTGAAAAATCATAGTGAATTTTTAATTGATAATGATTAAATGATTTTGATCAATTTTGTTCCAATTTTTGAGCCGAAAATCAATTTAGAAGCAAGAAGACTTTAATATAAGCTTTAAAATTATCGGCAAAATGACTAAATTAATATTTGCACAATCAAAACATTGAAGGCATCGATTTTTCTTTGATTGGTCCCAAAAATATGAATAAAAGACCACAATTTTATGCTTTACAATGTTTGAAAAAGCATAGTGAATTTTTAATTAATTTTGATTAAGTGATTTTGATCAATTTTGTTCCAATTTTTAAACCGAAAATCAATTTAGAAGCAAAAAGACTTTAATATAAGCTTTAAAATTATGGGCAAAATGACTAAAATAATATTTGTCCAATCAAAAAATTGAAGGCATCAATTTTTTTCAAATTGGTCCCAAAATATGAATAAAAGACCACAATTTTAAGCTTTACAATCTTTGAAAAATCTTAATAAATTTTAAATTGATAATGATTAAGTGATTTTGATCAATTTTGTTCCAATTTTTAAACCGAAAATCAGTTTAGAAGTAAGAAGACTTTAATATAGGGTTTAAAATTATTGGCAAAATGTCTAAAATAATATTTGCCCAATCAAAAAATTTAAGGCATCTATTTTGCTTCAATTGGTCCCAAAAATATGAATAAAAGATAACAATTTTAAGCTTTACAATGTATGAAAAATCATAGTAAATTTTTAATTGATAATAATTAAGTGATTTTGATCAATTTTGTTATATAAATTTAATGAAATAGCAATACATCTGACACACATAGAAATTGCAAATTGTTTCTTCTCAAAATCATACAAAATTGGTATTTAAACAGAGAACAAAAATTAATGTTTTGAAATACTAAAAATAATTCGAAGACGGTGAAACCACATTTTAAAATACCGATAATTCTAAAAAACATGTAACATTATAATCCAGCTAACAAAATATCAAATGATTACAACTGGTTTGTTACAGTATTCAAAAACTGCAACTTTTTCCAATTTTGAAGACAGGAAAACCACATTTTGAATTATCGATCATTCTAAAAGATATGTTACATTCTAAAAATAGTCCAGCTAAAAATATCTAATGATTTAAACTGGTTTGTTAAAGAACTTAAAAACTGCAATTTTTTCCAATTTTGAAGACAGGAAGACCACATTTTGAAATACCGATCATTCTAAAAAACACGTAACAATATAATTCAGCTAAAGAAATATCTAATGATTACAACTGGTTTGTTACAGTATTCAAAAACTGCAATGTTTTCCAATTTTGAAGACAGGAAAACCACATTTTGAATTATCGATCATTCTAAAAAATATGCAACAATATAATCCAGCTAAAGAAATATCTAATGATTACAACAGGTTTGTTGCAGTATTCAAAAACTGCAATTTTTTTTCCAATTTTGAAGACAGGAAGGCCACATTTTGAAATACCTAAATAAATTCTAAAAAACATGTCACAATATAATCCAGCTAAAATATATCTAATAATTTAAACTGGTTTGCTACATTATTCAAAAACTGCAATATTTTCCAATTTTTTAGCTAAAAATCAATTTTGAAGCAAGAAAACTTTAATATAAGAATTAAAATTATCGGCAAAATGTCTAAAATAATATGTGCACAATCAAAAAATTTAAGGCATCAATTTTTCTTAGATTGGTCCCAAAAATATAAATAAAAGAATACGATGTTTGAAAAATCATAGTAAACTTTTAATTGATAATGAATAAAGGATTTTGATCAATTTTGTAATACAACTTTAATAAAAAAAACATCTGGCACACATAAAATATGCAAATTTTTACCTCTCAAAATCACACAAAATTGGTATTTAAATACACAACAAAAATTAATATTGTAATTCACATTAAAAATAAAACCAAAAATTTAAAAATTTATTTATGCTAACAAATAAATTTTTAAAGTAAATAACATAATGGTTTTTAATACATTATTAAATTTGTAGTACTTAATTTAATATAATAAATATTGACGTCCTTCTACTTTTAATCCTCATATAAAACATTATAGCTAGCTTTTTAGGACAAAAATTTAAAAAAAATCGATTTTAATTCATTTATTGATTGGGCATTCGGACGTGAGTTTAGTTTGCAAAACGTCCAATATGAATTAGAATTGATTTTTTTTTTAATTTGTCTTAAAAAGCCAGCCAACAAGGTAAATTTTTATAGTACTTAATTTATTTCAATTTGTTTGATCTTATATAATTCTTAATATTTAAAAACTGAAATTTTAACAAAAGTAAAACAAAGTCTAAAGCAAAATAATCCATTATGTCATTGATGACGATCATTATAATAATAATGATGATGATGACACGCAAAGTGCTGCATAAAACACTATTGTATTCGGTTCTTGTTACGTGTTTATAGATAAATGCAAATGAACAATGCATTAAAATAGTTCAAACGGTAAACAACACATATTATTTTTCACAAAGAATTAGAAATGCAATGCTAATACATACATATTTTAATATTATCATTACAACGAAAGAGGTCATTTTTGTGAATAATAATTAATCTTATTATAAAATAAAATTTATTTAACAAATACTTTGAAACGGTAAACAACAAAAAAATATTATTTTTCACAAAGAATTAGAATTATAATGCTAATACATACATATTTTAGTATTATTACAACGAAAGAAGTAATTTTTGTGAACAATAATTAATCTTAATATAAAAGTTGAATGGTGGTAGCCTTGACTATGATGTGATATTGCATTTTCATTATCACGAAAATATTTATTAAACTGAAAGGATAGAATAAGTAGTGACAAAGGGGTTACTACCTACGTGAAAGTCCAAATAAAGATAATAATGAAAAATTCAACATTCATACCAATTCAAATATTTCTTATAATTGAATCAATTCCCATTGGAATGAGCAACTTGCAACCAATTAAAAATGTAAGTAATCTATAATATATATTTTTAATTATTAAATTTATGAGTAATTTTTTAAATCATTATTTTTTATTTGAATAAAACACATTTATGTCAATTTCAAAAACTTTTTTGTTGGGGTAGATATTAAATGTTGCGTAATCAATTTTTTTCCCATCGCAAAATGTGCATTGAAAGTGTACTCACAATACAGTCACTTAAAGCCAATATTGGTTTATAATAGCTTTTATTATTTTATAAACCAATTGTCGAACAATCCACGTAAAAAACGGAATAATTAATAACTCAAATGGATTCGCTCGTTATTTAACCGATCAAGCGGAGTTTGTCATCGTTATTGTAAATAAAACCACGGATTTGTTGCTGAGTAACAAATCTTTTAAAAAAACCGCTGTGTATTTTTTCATACATTTGGGCAAAGAAAATATCAACGCAATTTTCAGATTGTCTAGATATTTGTCAAAGTTTAAAACAATCGTTGTAGATAAATGCGGAAAAATGTACCACATTTCAAGCTATGAAACCAGTTGTGGAAAAACATACAATGAAGTATTTTTCAATACATGCGCCAATTTGAATATGAGTAAAATTTTTAATTTCTATAAAGCGACAACAAAAAATTTAATGGGTTGCAAAATTTGTTTAGTGCAGTACTCGGATAATGTAATAAATGAGCGTTTTAAAGACATATGTAAAGTTGTTAATTGTACAATAACATGTCTACATAACAATCCATTTATGCTGGAATTTGATGTTGTTCGTGGTAATCATGAATATTTATATCCTCGATTCATATCTGAAGTAGTAATTAGTATAGCAAAATCGGATAAAATCCCCCCATGGAAAAATCTACAATATATTTTTGAAAAAAAATTGTGGTACGCAATCATTTTTACCACGTTGCTGACTTTCAGCATATATTATTACGCGAGTGAATATATAGACACATTTGAAAATGTTACAAAAGCCGCTTTAGAAATATATGCAATATTGATATTTCAACCTGTCTCTACCCAAAAAACTGCACCGGTAAAAACAGTATATATTTTCTGGACATTTTTTTCTTTGATTACCACGTCTGCATTTTCTGGCTTATATTTTTCCTTTTTATCCAAACAATTTAACGAAAAACAAATCGATTCTATCGAGGATATCGTTCGATCGGAATTTCCTATCGTTGGTAGTTTAGAACATATTCTCGATTTTCCTGAAGATAACATACTCAAAAAATATCTGATTCAAAAAGCGGATACATTTGCCGATCTTTTGGACGATCGAAATTTATTAAGCGATATGATCACACACAAAAATATTTCCATTTTCGCCGATTTTTCATTACTTAAACAATTTATGAATTCCTCAACAAAACAAAACCTTATTTTCATTCCCGTTATAAATAGATATAAATATCATTCGTTTGAAAGCGGATTTCCCATCGAAGATTATTTGAAGAAAAGTTTTGTTACTCTTTATGAAATGGGATTGGATTTGAAGTGGAATGCGGATAATGAAGATGAGGTGTTAAAGGATATTGATGACGGCGAACCAAGGCCGTTGAATATTAAACATTTTGTGTTCGTATCCTATTTTTTGATTATAGGATTAGCTGTTTCGTTCAATGTTTTTATTATCGAGCAATATTGCTATAAAATGTTTAATCAAGTTGTAAACTAAATGTCAGCACAAAAATAAAGAATTAATTGATCTATTTGTATTTTTTTGACATGTCTTATATCTTTGTGGTCTTTTGGATTAATAAACTTATTATTGATATTAATATTATTATTATATCATATCAATTGTTCAAAGTTATTGAACATTTTTTAATCATTTCTTTTCTTTCTTAGCCGTTTTCTATCCTTTGGATATAGGCCTCTTTCAAATTTGACCATTGTTCTTCGGTTTTGCGCAACTCGATACCAATTTAAGCTTGCGACCTTCTTTATCTCGTAGTACCATCTTTACTGGGGTCTTCCAATACTTCTCCTCTCTTCCAAAGGTAAACTTACATTTAAAACATTGAATGTATGTTATTAGAAAAGTAATCTTTAATTGTCGGGTTGGTGTAAGAATAGTCATGTCAGACTGAGTTAAAACTTGAATGGATAATCTTTGCCAATGAAAAAATGTAGTAAAAATCTGAGGCAAATTTTTGAAGTAATAAGCTTCTCTCAATAAACACAGATACATTCGAAATAACTTATAGTCAAAACTCAACAAAGCTCATTAATGCTTTTTTATTTGTTTTAAAAACATCGAATGTACATATGAATCTATTAAAGTGAAACTTATTTGCAAAATTGTTAAAATAATATAAAACACTTTTTTAATTTTCTCAAGAAAAGTTTAAACAAAAGCTCAATTTAAAGGAAACTAATGTGAATATTAAGTGTTTTTACTGTAATTTGTTAAATTTATCATTTATATGAAATCCCTTTAAAAATTTTAATTTCTGAAGTTGCAAAAACTATATTAAATTGTGGGATTGGGAATGTTTTTAAAATTTATAATTCAACCACAGTTTTCATTGTATTCAAAATATACATATTTTTTAGTAAACAAAAATGAAATTTTTGTAAATATTTGTAATTTATGAAAGCATGCAAATAAATAAAACAAAACGCATTTATTAAAACTAAAACTATGAGAGCAAAAATGTAAAAATATATTTTTAAATTTTTAAATATAAAAAAATTCAAAAATTGAAATTTATGTAAATATGTGTAATTTGTGAAAGCATACAAACGCATTTATTAAAACTAAAACTATGAGAGCATAAATATAAAAATTTATTTTTCCATTTTTAAATATAACAAAATTTAAATTTATGAAAGCGTAGAAAATAAATAAATAAAATATAAAAAAATTAAAAAAATGAAATTTATGTAAATATGTGTAATTTGTGAAAGCATACAAAATAAATAAACCAAAACGCATTTATTAAAACTAAAACTATGAGAGCAAAAATATAAAAATTAATTTTTACATATTTAATCATAAAAATAATAAAATAATGAAATTTATGTAAATATGTGTAATTTATGAAAGCGTAGAAAATTTAAAAAAAAAAAATTTTAAATTTAAATTTATGTAAATATGTGTAATTTATGAAAGCATACAAAATAAATAAACCAAATTGCATTTATTAAAACTAAAACTAAGAGAGCAAAAATGATAAAATATATTTTTACATTTCTAAATATAAAAAAATTAAAATTTATGTAAACATATGTAATTTATGAAAGCAAACAAAATAAATAAACCAAAACACATTTATTAAAACTAAAACTATGAGAGCAAAAGTGTAAAAATATATTTTTTCATTTTTAAATATAAAAATATTAAAACATTAAAATTTATGTAAATATGTGTAATTTATCAAAGCATACAAAATAATTAAACCAAAACGCAATTATTAAAACTAAAACTATGATAGCAAAAATGTAAAAATATATTTTTACATTTTTAAATTAAAAAAAAATAAGAAAATAGTAATTTTTGTAAATATGTGTAATTTATGAAAACATACAAAATAAATAAACCAAAACGCATTTATTAAAACTAAAATGTGAGAGCAAAAATGAAAAAATATAGGAATTTTTGTGAAATGTTACAAAATTTTGTGAACTCTCTCCATATATTCCTACCTGGTCTACCTCTTCCTCTAACTCCTATTGGTGGAGTTATTCATGCGGCACGCACAGCGCAATCTCAGTCGTTCTTGTTTAATGTATTACTATGTTTGGTTCCTTAAACAGCTCGTCTACATCGATGTTCTTTCTTCTTTGCGGCTACCAAAAATTCTTCTAAGAATTTTTCTCTTTCATATCAGCAATTTTGCTCCCTTCATTTATCTTAACTTTCATATTTCGCTTCCATGTGTTACTGTTGGTCGTAACGTTGTTTTATATTTCCTTAGTTTGGAGTCTGTTGATACATACTTCGATTTTGAAAGTTGTTGGTCTCAGAACTAGAACTATACGTATTTGGTAAAATCAGAAGATCAACATTTGCTTCAAAAACTAGAGAGTTACATAATGTATAATTGTTCATTGCAATAATTGTTGTTGTAATGGCAGTTTTTGTAAATCCATAATATTGTCAATATTTTAAGTTGGACCAAGCAACTGATAAATCAAAACTCTTCCTATATAATATCATTAAAACTCGCAGAAGAATAAGCATACATTTTCTACTAGTTTTTTGCTCATTCTTAAAGCAATTTTAATCGACTAATATAAATTTTGCTTCCATGTGTTACTGTTGGTCGTAACTTTGTTTTATAATTTCTTAGTTTGGAGTCTGTTGATACATACTTCGATTTTGGGATGCAACTTATAGTCTCTGCTGCTTTAACTGCTTTCGTCAGTCTAGTTTGTAGCTCTTCTTTCCATTTTCTGCGATTTGAACTCCCAAATATGTAAATACAGTGACTTGCTCTATTTCCATTCTTCCTTCTTCTATTCTTTCTATTATCATATAAGAGAAAGGCAAAACCTAATAAATGTGGATTTTGAAATGTTCAAATGGGGAAAACAAACACACATGATCAATGGTATACCAAATCTAGATCAAATAAATTATATTGCTGAAATAGGATTATCAATGAAGGAAAAACTGTTTTTGAGGCTGAACACTGAATAAAAGTATTGTGTACAATTGATAATATGTTGTTGAGGTTATTTTTAAAACCGCCCTGACATTGACATTGATCACATGGGTTTTGTTTTCCCCATTTGATCAGGTCAAAATTTAACACCAGATGTCAGCTACTTTGCTGATTAATATTCTCCTATTGTCTTTGACATTTAACCCTCTTCACATCACCATATATTTTGTCTAAACCTCCTCTCGGAGTGCATTTTTCTAAAGTTGTTATTGCTATCACAAGTTTTTTTCCGAGTGTTCCAATAAATGTTTTATCCGTCAGCATAATCTATACACTAGTGGCCTGCATTGGTAATACTACCTAATCTGTTTAATTAGCTTATCCTCTTAATGTACTCTACCAGGATGTTAAAAAATCTTTAACAATCTTTATTTCTTCCACAAAAAAATTATATATAAAACCCAACTTTAACCATAAACATACATAGGAAGAAAGATCAAGAAACAATGTTGATAGAGTCTCCTAAACAATTTCAAACATTCTGATTTTTTCCTTTTTCACTTGACTCTGTTGGATGTCTTCAGTAAAGTCATTTGCACTAATCGTATCAGTTCTTTTGGAATGAACAAACTTTTTATTAAATATAGTTCCATCCTTTTTATCATATCATAAGGTCTTAGAAAGCCTATAAACGCCACGTATATATTTTTGTATTCTCCACACGTATCTCGAGTCTCTTTTCATTATGAAAAATTAGTCTGTGATCAAGCGGCCTGGTTTAAATCCCACTTGGTTCACTCTTACTTCCTTTTTACCAAATTCTAGAATTGTATTTTAAGATGGATTTTGTACAGTGTCCAGTAACATTATCCCTATGTAATTGGTAATTTTGCTTTATCTTGTAAATTGGTACTATGGTTGCTACAGACTATTTTTTGGCATTTTTTCTTTTTCCAAATTTATTACTACCGTACAACCAACTTTTTGTGCCCTATAGAATGTGTTTTCGTATAACGATGGATTAGGATGTATAACAGTAGAGAAGTTTAGTGTATGCCCCGACACAAAACCGGCGCTTGTTTTATCTCTCTTTTCGTGTTATGCGTCTTTTTCTATAGTTTTGCAAAAACTACTTCCATAGGCCACGCTAAGTTGTTTGAACTATAAGTCTGTCATCTTATCTCCTCTATATTTGAATAGTTTTGATCGGAGCATTTCTACTTGTTAGTATTTTTAATATTTCTTCCTTTGTTGGTGGCTGTATGTCTTCGATTTTTTTCAGTTTTTTTGTCATTGAATTGGTGGCTGCCTTTTTCGCCTTGTAGAAGTTCTTGGAAGCAACTTTTTATATTCTTTCAGTAATTGTTCCTCTTTCAATATATCTTTTATTTTTTCATTTTTAAAAGCTATAGGTAATCTCATAATAGAAGATTCTTGTGTCTTTATTTTCTTGTTGTCTTCTCTCATTTGTTCTGCTCTATCTTGTCAGTATTTTTTCTTGGCTTGTTTGCTTTTTTCTTCTTGTATATTAAATCTCTTAATAAAAGTTTCGTATTTTTTTATTTTTGTAGTCTTCTTTCATTTGTTCGGCTTTATCTTGTCAGTATTTTTTCTTGGCTCGGTTGTTTTTTGCTACTTGTATATTGGATCTCTTAATAAAAGTTTCTTATTTCTTAATTTTTGTAGTCTTTCATTTGTTCTACTCTATCTTGCCAGAATTTTTTCTTTGCTTGTTTGCTTTTTTCTTCTTGTATATGTAATCTCTTAATAAAAGTTTTATATTTCTTTATTTTTGTTGTTTTCTTTCATTTGTTCTGCTCTATCTCGCCAGTATTTTTTGTTGGCTTGTTTGTAGAATTTCTTTGTTCTGATTCTTTGTTTCTTTGAATGTCACAACGTTCTTTTCTTTGCTTCCATTTTTTTCTGGTTCAGCTACACAATCTCTATTAAAGCACCTGTTCTTCTTTTTTCACACACCCATTCTTTTAGTTGTTTGGTCTGCTGCGCTTCTGGTGCAGTTTTCTATCTTCTTCCATCTTGTTTGGTAATCTTGCAAAGTTGCTTCATCCTGTTGTATTTTTATCTATTTGTTCTTGCAAAATCTTTTCATTTGGTTTCTCAGTGTCGCACCAGGCTCCACTGTTTCCGATTTCATTTTTTTCTCATTTTAGCTACTCTCTTCTATTTTCACCGTTTCTAAATTATGGTCCGAAAAATATTTTTATTTCTACACTGTATAATCTCTGTCAGTGGTTATTTTTTCTCTTAGATTATTTGCTATCAGGAATTGTTTATTTACTCAAATATACATTCATCCAATAATCTTTCAAATTTCCCCTTTGCTTTGTTTCTTGCGCCACTAGTACGTCTATGTTAAATCGTTTTGTCTTACGTTCCAGTACTTTTAGTGCATAGTTTGTTCCTCTCATGTTTCATG
>JARJEC010069637.1:0-11541 GCA_030264575.1 Tachinus sp. AB-2021 | reverse complement strand
GTAAAAAACTGAAGACAGAAATATATTGTAGGGGCAAAAATTTCTAATTGCGACCGCTAGTTGTGGAGTGTCCTAAAAATTATAAGAAAAATAATTATGATATTCTATCAGATTTGAAATCTTACAATTTCTAATTTCTTAAAAATCTAAATCTTTGTTCCGTGCTTAGTCTCAAAGAGGTTTTCTTTCCAACTTTCCAATTTATTTGGAATTTTTTCATTCTACTTTTTATTCACTGGTTTTTGGCTTAGAAATTTATGTAATTCAATCTGTTCGTGTCAATGAGACATCGCAAAATGTCGAGAAGTATAAGAAACTATCAGAAAATGTTACATCATTGTTTATTTTTATCAGTACCATGCATTTTTTAGCACTAAATGAAATTTGTTTCTCTAATAATCTAAATAGAATTTAGTTGATTAAACGTTTCATTAATTACACTACGTTTGATTAAGTTTAAAATTAATTTTAATTATGTACAATCATGTCATAACATCTTATCACACTAACAATACAATTAGCACCCGCTAGTTGTTTAATCAACTATCATTGAAGTTCCAGATAAACAAAGCGACAATTGAAATGATAACAATTTGAAACAATAAATCTCAACTTTATTCCTACACAATTCACATTAATTCAGCAATTACAACGAATTTCTTCTGGATAAAAATGAATTCGCTTTAATACCAATCACAATAATAAAATAAAAATTAACAAAAATAAAATATCTTTATAATCTATAACACGATTAAAATAATATAATTATATTGTACATATTTTCCTACTAGTTAAAATGCCGATCAATCAATACAACAATTTCCTCATATTCTCATACGCCGCATTCATAACGCCCCAACTTAAAAACGCACGGAAACAGTTCGCTTGCACACCATGATAAAAATACCGCAATTTCCCCCCTCGTTCCTTATAAATTTGCCTGGTCAGAACGAAAACATTCGGGGTGGGTCCGCCCAGCTGAGATTGCATGGCCACTTTGAGTACATTCAACGGGTAAAACACACTCGATAAACACGCCCCGATTAAAGCGCCGCAGATGAATTCGTTGAAATTCCTTTGGAACCACGAGTCGGTTTTCGGTAATCTTTTTTGCACCTCGTCGCGTGCTATAAAAAAAATCGCATTCGACGGCCCGTTCCTGAACAATATCGGCACCAATCCACGATAATACTCCCTGAAACCGTAATGAAAGCCGACCGATTTGAATGCGTGAAAAGTGTTTCTGAAATGATTGTGGTAATTTGAGTCGGCTAATAGTGTCTGTATTCGTTCGAATGGCATTAAAATGGCTTCGAGTGATCCGGCTACTAATCCGCCGATCGTTTTGGCAACGTACGGGTTAACGTTGTGTTTCATTAAAGGTCGTCTTACTTCTTCGTAAACGCCGAACATGATTGAAAGGGAGATGGTTTTTTGTGCTAGCGGTGGAAGCATTCCTCGATATAAAAAGTACATGCCTTCGCTGTGCAATTGTTGCACGGCTATTGTCGCCGAAATTCCATCCAACATCTAAAATTTATACTGATCAGATTTAAATTTATTGTTATGTTAAACTTACTTGTCTAAAGATGATTTTGTAGACTGGATACGTTAAAGTTATATTGACAAAGGCGGCCCCCCAACCGCACGCAAATTCCCTCCAATGCACCTCCGATAGGTTACTTTTAAATTTCTCCGTAAAAGACATGGCTTTGTGGTTTTCTTCAGAGTTTCATGTTTTGTTGGTTACTTTTGAGGTTATGCAATTTCACAATAATTTCGACTAGATTAAAATTTGGTACATTTGGTTGGTTTGAGATCAACTAACTTATATTCCACATGTGTGAGGTCTTAATTAGTATTCTTTTGTGAAGGTGAAATTGGTTAGCGTGCATTTTATCTTTATTTTTTTATCTTACTAGCATTCCAAACTTCCATCTTTGACATCTGTCAAAGATGATGGAGTTAAAATACATTTTATTTCGGATCCAAACCAAAATCATCTGACCGGTGCATAGGCAACTTTGTATACACATGAATTAAAATACATTTTATTTCGGATCCAAACCAAAATCATCTAACCGGTGTATAGACAACTTTATATACACAATGCCTGCCCATTTGTGGCTAATGCTACAACTATTTTTTTAATATACAGGGTGTCGCGTATATAATATTTCATAATATAATCAAAAATGAGACTAACTGATCGAAAAATTGTTTTAGTAAAATGTTTAAGGTGTTGAAAGTAAAAAATTATTATAAAAATACATTACAATTTAACTGCTATTGGAGCAAAACTATGATATTTAAACTTTTTTATTATAAAAAGATAAGTTTTTTTATATATTGTATTTTTTTGTATTGTACTATATTTTATTTTATATACATATTTATATATATATATATATATATATATATAATCGGTTTATAGCGTTCTTCGTCGCTTTCCGACACCTATTCTCCATTTTTCTAGGTTCATCCAGAGGTCTTCCGTAAGTTCTTTGTTTCTTATTTCCCCATCGATGTCTTCTCTCCAGCTTGTTCTAGGTCTACCTCCTCCGTCGTCCTGCTGTGGTCCATGTCATGATTTGTTTTGGTAGCCTGTTATCCTCCATTCTCTAAACATGTCCGTACTATATCAGTTGTTTTGTTCTTATATCGTCGGTAATTGTATGGTTGACTCTCATTATTTCCCACACCCTTTGGTTGGTGATTCTATCCATTCTTGATAGCCCAGCGGCTCTTCCCCAATAGTCTATTTCTGTAGCGCGTAATGTATTCTCTGTGGTTTGCTTCAACTGCCAAACTTTACAATACTGTACAATAGAGTTGTAGATTCGGTGTTTGTTTATTTTGTTTTTGTCTCATAGTATCGGATTCATCAATGCTATGGCCTTCCTACCTTGGATGTTTCTAACTTTGATTGCTCCATCCAGCAGCCCGTCCTCGGTCCCCTTCCTCCTCTAGTAATTTTATTCTTTTGTGGTTTTGATTACTCCCCCAACTTCCAGCACGATATTTGTCTTTGCCCCCCCCCCCCAATGCACATATACNGTGGTCTTGTGCCATAATTACTTGGTCGTCTGCAAAGTTCATCGTGTATAGAGTTTTCTGGTTCCGAAGGTCCATGCCCATACCGTTACATTTGCGTTTTCAGATTTTTAAGGATTGTTCTAGATAGATTTTAAAGAGACTAGGGGATATGCAGCAGCCTTGTTTAAGCCATTTAGATGTTGTAAAGCCCTGGGAAATATTTCTGCCCACCTTTACTTTAGTTATGTTATTCATATAGATATTCTTTACTGCTTCTATCAGGTTATTATATAATAAATATGAATTATTGAAATTAGAATATACTAGAACTACTAGATTTTACGCTATGCAATACTTAAGATTATGTAAAAGCCATTTAAACCTGAGTATTATGCTATTTTTACTTTTTATGAGGTTAGTCGTTTTTTTAGAGAAAATACAAATCGACCGAAAAAGTACAATCTACAATTGTATGTCAAAAACGTGGCGCAATAATAAGCTTTTATCTGAATGTCAAATAATCTTGCAAAATTTTGTAAGATATTGTTTATCCAGATGAAAACAGTTTCAACTCAACAAACTTGAATTCTAAAACACGCAATTGAAACAAATTTGTTTATTAAACTTTATTGTTAATTACATTATTACAGCATAATCAAATTGTTATTTATTATAACAAAGGTGATTTTTCATGTTTATGATAAATAATACAAAAAGTGTCACTTCTCAACAAATACTATGTTGTATAAATAGTAATTGAATTTTACAAATTAGTATAGCAATCTAAGTATATAACAGTCAATGTGGCATATAAAGTACTTGGATGGGTAATCTCGTAAAATTCCATAAAATAAAGAAAACATTCACAAAAGTTTGAAATATATTAAAATATTAAGTAAAAATGTTGAAAAAGATATGATACATAAAGAAATTGTCAAAAAAATCGATAAAATATTGTAATATATTAAAATAATCACACCATGTGTAAAAATATTTGCAGAAGAAGTAGAAAAATGTCAATTAATACTGAAAAAAAAATTGTAAGATATTGTACAATTTACAAAATATGAAAAATAAACAGAAGATATAGAAAACATCAAGCCAGTGTTAAAAGAATAAACATTATCAAATATGTGTGTATAGAAATTTACAGAAGTCAAAAATTAGCTTAATAAAATGTATAAAATTTTGCACAATATCAAAAAAGTATCGTTGAAATGTGTAAACCAAACAAAACAAAAATGGAAAATATGTCAATAATATCAAGAAGACAGTTATGAAAGCTAGATAAAATTAAACAATATTTCAATATTTGTTGTATTCTTAATTTTAATAGCATATCTTCACATTAAAACTAAATTTCCAACTTTACGTTGGAGGCTTTTGTTGTTCTGGCTTGGTCGGTCTAAAATAATAAAATCAAAACGATTTCATTTTACCTAAAAAAAGCACAAAAAACTTTTCCTATTGGTTTTATAAATAGATTTAATTATTAGAACAAAACAAATGTATGCTGACTTCTCTCTATAACCATTAAGCAATCATATCGATCCATTTTTAATTATTTGAGATATCAGATTTAATTTACAGTGAAAATTGAACGTGTGCAAGAATTACAACTATCAGTGCACTGGCGCTAAGCAACGCAATCAATATAAATAAATTAAACCTGACAAATAAATCAATATTTGTCAGTGTCAGATGCATAACCTTCCTAATATACATAAATATTATTAATTAATAATATTTTTAACAAATATAAATCGAATATTTACTTGAGAAAGTAGACTAGACGCAATCAGTATAAATAAATTAAACTTGACAAATAAATTAAGATTTGTCAGTGTCAGTAGCATAACCTCCGTAATATACATAAATATTATTAATTAATAATGTTTTTAACAAATATAAATCGAATATTTACTTGAGAAAGTAGACCATTTTTCAAACAATTGTTTGATTTATATTTGTTAAAAATATCGGATATTGACTGATATAAATTAATACTATTTATGTGTTTTATAAATATATTTTGTATGATGAAAATTATACAAAAAAACATGAAAATACGGTTACCTATAAGTATAAGCAACAAAAATGTTTACCAGAGAAAGCGAATTTGTTTATTTTAATTTGAATTTGATTCTTAGTGTCCACGATGTAAATATATTATTATTAAAAAATTGGCTTATTCCAAATCATCCGAGTCTCATTAACTGGATTGGAATCATTTTAAATGTGTAAGTGATTGTAGTTTTAAGCTTCTTGTAACGTGCATAAGATATAAATGATATATATGGCTATCGTTTTTACTAATAAATTTATTATCATTTTTTTAAATTTATTTAATACAGGAATAAATTATTGCACATTACATTCAAAGTAAAAGTCTTTTGTCTTTGTATTGTATTTGGACAATATTTCTGTTAGGTATTAATAGAAGTTCGATCATAAACCTGATAGATTTATGTTGGTTTAAGTTTGATTAAAATCTTTTTTTTTGTTTTAATTATTATTTTTATTTTTACTTTATATGTTTCACAACCAACACTTTAGTCAAAACTATGTTTTACTAAAATCCAACTAAACACAAACAAAAAATAGTGTTTTGCTTAAAAAATGTATTAATGGTCTTAATTTTAATTTAATTAATTATATTTTATTGTGTCAGTATTAAAAGTACTTACTGATCGTCACTCATTAAATAGAACGCGTGCTATTTTAATAAGCCTTTGTTTATTATCTGCATATGACTCATAAATAACAAAAGAAAACAACAATTAATGTTAATTATTATGAAAAATGCACTAGCAATTTTTAATTTTAATGCCATTTCTGTTATAGTAAATAAGATAATAAATACAAATAATATTAATTGATATTTAAAATAATAATAATAAAAAGCTACTTTTTAAATAATTGTAATTTTTTTCAAAAACTGTCATCGATATTCTTTAAATGGCAATCTCAATTTTTTTCTTGAAATTTGAAATAGCGCATTTTTTATGTCTATTAAATATTGATGCAAAAAAGTAAGGTAGGTTACATAACGATTGTTTAGGAAACAAAATTATTAAACTTTGCATTTATAATTTACCTGTTTGAAATTAAAATTTAATAAATGTATTAAATTTTATTTTTGGTAGTAGTAAACAGTTGCTCAATACACTAGTATTTAAATTAAGTCTGCAAATGATAAATAAACAAAATTATCGTTCAATACTGCTGAAAATTTTAAATATTTTTCAATACATTTATTAAGTTTAATTTTCAAAGATTTTTATTTCAAAATATATGTAGTACAAATTTTACCAGTTTCATACATTACTTATTTAATTAATGAAGTCTGAATTATTTAACATTAACATTACATTATTCAGATTTCTTAATTTAATATTAATCTAATACATTTTTTTATACAGTAAGAATGTTGCTTGAAGTTAGTTAGTTAGTTAGGATGTTGGGCAAATCAACCTATAAAGATTATTATTGTCTATATGTTGCTTGAAATAAAATATATATAATGCATGCATCTTCGGGTCAATTACTTTTAGATTAAAGAATTGCGTTTCATCTTCAATTTGTACATGTTTCACAATCTCATTAATCGCAAAAGTTAACTTCTTAACGAAACATAAAATATTTTAATTGAGATTAGATAATTTATTGCGCCTAAAATACGCACGATAAGCTCACTCTTGTTTTTATTAATTACCAAATTAAAACAAATATATACATCGATAAGATTATAATAAATCGTATATTAAATAATATATGTATTTTATAATTAGATATAATTATTTACCAATGGAATTGTATATTTCCTAATTATTCAGTTATCACATTTTTATATTACTGGCTGACAAAATAATATTTAAACTGTATTTGATCATTGGAAAATCCAAGTTTAATGTCATTAACCTATTGAATTTCATTTATATTTAATATTTTTGTTAAGAAAAGAAGTTACTTTTTCAAAATAAAATAAATAAAATTTTATTGAAAATTTAAATGACTTTTTTTAAATTTTATTTTGTTTGTGAGTCTACGACAGTACGCCGATACTCAGACCTACAGCGGCTGACTCGCCTGCGGGTGTTTTTAATTTTTATTAAAGCCAATATACATAAATATTCATAGTTTTCTTAAATATTTTTTTCTGGTTTCTTTTGTATTACATTATAAATATCCTTTACTTTTTTGTTTGGCAAAAGGATAAAATGATCAGTTAAAAAAATTCAATAATATAGTTTAGAAATAAGCACTCACTTTGCCATTATTATTGTTATTATTAAATTTCTTATTTTTTTCTGAATACAACTTCTTTATATATTTATGTTAATTCTTACTTGCAATCGATCACCATAATTTTTAGTAATGTTGGCATCAGCATCAAAATAAACTCATCCGTTCTTAATATAACTATACAAGTGTGGGAGATGAGTAACCACCTTTTCATCGTTATCACATCTACTTGCACGAAAATGTATAATAATCGCTTTTCCAACGGAGTGCACATTTTGAATATTAACTGCAAGTAAAATGCATAGTACTATATGCAATATGTAGCGTCCTAATCTGGTAGGATTCTATAATGTTTGTTTTTCTAGATATTATAATAAAATGAAACTCTACAAATGTATAAACAAAGTATTTTATTAAAGCAAAGGCTAGGGAAAATTTCATACGATTGGACGTACCCCTCAAAAACATTACATTTTTTTTGTTAAAACTTTTTTCAAATACGTTTAGTTTTTGAAAATCCAGTACTTTACAATTATCCGGTATGCAATCTTTAGATATAATTTTACAAATTATTCTTTTACTTCAAATTGTAAATCTATAAGCACCAACCAACACGTTTTCATTTCATTTCTTCAAATTAAACAACGATTTCCGTTGTGATTCTTGCATAATAATCTTGCACCTTTCGTAGGGTGAGCACTTTCGTGAGAAGGCAATCCGGACATAACAACGGTGTTGGGAAGGGGAAATTAAAAATTAAAAATTAACTTGCGCTTCTTTGCAATTCAATTACCACACAAATTTGCAACTATTGAGGAATAAAAAACCGAAATCGCGGCAAAATGCCACGAAGTGGTAAGAGAGATATAAAAACCAAATTTCCACAAAAAATATTTAGATTTCTTTCGTTTGTTTTCAAACTGCTGGCAAAAAATAAAAGCATTTTTTAAGCAAAAAAACAATTTAGAAGCAGAAAGGTTTAAAATTTTCTATGATGATCACACCTAAAAATAATTTAGAAGTAATAATTTTTACAAAAACTTCCATTAACCTACAAATGTATCAATTTCTGTAAAATTTTAAGGCATTTTAGAGGCAGGGAAACTAAATTGCAAGCCACAGATAGGCAACAAAATATTTAAAACTAAATTTGAGCCAACAAAATTATCATAAACTTTAACTATTATCTAATTGGTGCTCAGAATAAGCAAGTTCAAAGCCTTATAACCTATGTAAAAATCCTAGAAATTGTAGACAAAATTCCTAATAAGAATAGTTAGATCTTGATATTTTTAAAGACCGTTTTTTGGTTGTTGACGGAAAATATCAATTTTATAAGAACAATTTAGAGACACAAAGACCTAGTTACGATCTTTCAAATAGATGGTAAATCTAAAAAAAAAATAATCGTAGCTAGCAATTTCTACAAAGAGTTCAATTATTTTGTAATTGGTGTACAAAACTATTAATTCTCGGACTAATAGAAATGTCAAAGTAAATTTAGATGAGATTTGTAGTTTCACACAAAACTTCTAAATTTATTTTTTACACAATAAAATTATTAAAGACTATCTAATAGGTGCAGACAAAGCAATTTTGAAGCTGAAGAATAACAAGGAAGAAGGAGTAGTTTTAAATCTCTAAAACGTAAAATATTTTTGGACTTTTAGTTCATATGTAACTGGTACTAAAAATAAGTTTTAAAGCTCAGAATACAATTCAAAGACAGAAAAACACTATTCCAAAACCCAGCAGTCTTTACAAAAACTGTATCTGCTGACCAAAAGTACCAGTTTTAAAGCTTAACATGTATTTTAAAAAGAGGAATACTTGATTATAAAACCAACAAAATAAAATATTTGTAGGTAGTAATCTGCACAAAGATTTAAACTATTTTATGGCTAGTATCCAAATACAGAAATTTTCTATAAAAAAAACGAAAATGCATCATATAGAGAACAAAATTTTATTTTAAAGCTCGAAATAGTTAACAAAACATCAAAAACTAATTTAGTTGATTTAAATAGTAATTTGTAGAAAGACTTTGGTCGCCAAAAATAGATTAAAAAATAAAAAGCTTTGATTTCAAAGCCTCGCATGTTTAGATTAACAATGAAAAGTAGTTTTAAAATCATCAAAAAGCTGCTCAGATATAGCATTGTTAGGCACAAAAACGTATGTTTTTATTTTTTTTTAATTTCATAGCTAATACATAAATTTGGAAACAGAAAGATTTTATTGTAAGACTCTTGCATATTTGCAGTAAAGTCATTAAAAAAAGCGCGCGTTGTTGTTTTGAGACAATAATTAATATAAAAGCACAAAAGAGAAGTGCGCAAAAAAATATTTCGCCGCTTCAAAAATTTATTTTGAATAATTAAAAAAAATCGGTATAATGTTAAAAACTGGGACATATACAAATACGGGATAGAAAATCGGTCCCGCAAAATCCGGAACGAATGGTCACCCTAACCTGTTCTAAATTATTTTCAATTATTCTTAATAACTTTATAGCTCTCGACTTATTATATGGTTTAATAGCATCTAGTACTAGTAATGGTCTTTTAAACGTAATTTTGGCAGGGGTCTCTTCTGAAAAGCAATGTTCTGTATTTCTGCACGTCAAAAAAAACATGCCAATCTAATTTCAAAATTAACAATATTGTTGTAGAAGAAGCATTCCTTTTGAAGAAACAATTTTACATTTTCAGTTTTCGGGATGAAATTGATAAATTTGATGTTATTCTTTTATATACAACAATGCTTTTGGTTGTTGTAATTTTGCAAATATATTTTGAAATATTATTACACAGACCAACAAAAAAAATTATATAAGAAAACTACTTGTTAAATTATCCACTGCTCTGTACAATACTACTGAGGCTTTGTTAATAAATTTATAAATATCTCTTCTCCATATCAAGGGATCGCCAGCTGATGGCAGACTACTGCTGGACCTTACTAATGGACTGTTTTAACCAAAAATTCAACAGGCAATCACATATTTTATTATTAATTATGTTGTTTATGGTACAATTTATAACGTTATTTTCATTTGAAATCATTTGAATAAGGTTTTTAAATATGTTGGACTATTTTCTTTAATTTTACTTCTAGTAGGAGTATCTCAAAAAGTGGAATCAATTTCTCAAATATGTTATTATTTTCGTATATAGTACCCCAGAATTACCCAAATTTGACAAATAAATCCCATGCCACAGAATCAATGTTTCCCTACATTATAGTTTCACTCGATGTTATGGTTACCATCGGAAAAACTTCAAGCCATTTAGATAAATTAAAAATAATTGTATTTGTAAATTACTAAAAAATACTTTTTTTGGTATTGGCCAAAATCTCAACTCAAACTTATTTGGTAAATTTCTATACATGTTACAAACTTTACACAAATTACACGGTTTTTCAAAATCTTTATTTAAAGTTGGTCACTATACGTATGAACAGGCAAGTAACTAGTCTTAACTATTCTTAAGTTACAATTATGCAAATCTTTCTTTCTGCATAGTTACTATTTAATATTCCCAAACTAAAATGTAACTTTTTATGTTTAATTAATCTTTTTTTCAATTTTATAATTGATATTTGGTGAACCATTCAAAATCTTTTTTATACAATTTTGAAAATTATTTTAAATGTCATCGAATATTATAAAAATGTTGAGATTAGTTTCAAAATTAAAAAGTAGTCAATGGATTTGAAATGTTGATTGTCTTTAGCATACGCACACAATTCATGAATAGCAATGCATATAATTTAATTTTGATTTTTGATTTATTTTCCAGTTATTGGCTGAATCTAGCTTGCTAGAATTATCGGGGTTATAAAAAAATATGTTTACTTAATTTCATAGAGCAGTTAAATAAAAGTTAAAGCAATCTATAATAAACATCGTTTTAAAGAAATGTTTCAAAATTCTATTCAATTGTTTAATTAATGAAGTTATAAAAAAGAAATTAATTTAAACCTTTTTTATCGTTGTTTGCATCCACTCAGGGTGGATGTGAAACAACAATAAAGTTTAAAGTTTAACTACGAATAGAATTGAAATAATTAACAAACCAATAAAAAATAATTAAGCATTTAGTTAACTACTTGCGACTATGGATAAATATATCGATTAGAAGCCACAATTTTCAAACGCATTACTTGTACTTGCATTTTTAATTATTATATTCTCTAAAGTAATTGTTTCTTTTCAGACTATACTAAACAATGAAACAGGCAACAATACTCGAAAAA
>JARJEC010069636.1:0-12130 GCA_030264575.1 Tachinus sp. AB-2021 | reverse complement strand
CACAAAATATACCACGCAATAGTTAAAAGTATAGTAACCTATAGTCGTGAAGTGTGGCCAATAAAGAATACAACAGAGAAAACACCAAAAGATACAGAGATGAACTACTGGAGAAGAGCGACAGGAAAATCTAGATTGGAAACGATCAGAAATGAAAGGATAAGGAAAATAATGGAAGTAAAGCACGATATTACAGTTGACATAAGAACGAGACAACTAAGATGGTACGGACATGTACAAAGAATGGGCCAAGACCGACTCCCGAAGAAGATACTACACTCGACGCCGCAAGGAAGAAGAAGGAGAGGCAGACCCCGAAAAAGCTGGAGAGAGGGTATAGACGGAGAGATCCAGACGAGAGGACTGGAGGAAGAGGATTGGAGAAACCAAGACGGAGATTAGGAATCGGAAGGCGGACAACGTTATAAACCGATATATATATATATATATATATATATCGACTACATATTATTTCTCAAAGTATTTTAGAATATTTAAATTTTTTGACGTATATTTTTAGTATGTTTCAAAAATATTCTTAATAAATTATTTTCCCAATGATTACAATATTTCTTTACAATGTACATGTATTTACAATTTTTATTTATTTATTTACAATTTCCATTTATTTATAACTATTGTATACATTTGTCGGCATTTTTAAATGATTTAAAAGTATGTTAGTAACGATTATAAATATTATAATCTCTGCAAAACATTAAATTTAATCGATTGGATTAAGTGAGCTTAGCCAAAGACCATTCTTAACTATCAAGTTATTTAATTTTCTACCTTTACTTTAATAATGTAAAATTTTAATTTTGTTAAATAAATTTCTTTTACAAAACAATTAAACATAATTTTGTACATTAATAAAATACAGTTTTTTCTTTTTTTTAAACTGTCTTCTCTTTATTTTCATTCGTTTTTCCTCCATTTGCTTTCTTTCGATTTTCTCTTCTTATTTCCCTACATTCAGTTATTTGATTGTTTTTTCTTTAGATACAATGGCTTCATTTATATTTGCTTACGTAGTATCTAAAGACGGTAGTGTTGTATGATCTAGACCACGGATGGACAAACTACGGCCTTCCATTTTGTACGTCGGCGAGCGACAAATAAATTACTATAAATTACTAAAAAAAAGGTTGTCAACAATAATGCAGCAAACAAATGTAATCAATAATAAATATAAAGCAACTTTTTTATTCTTTGTGTACTTCCATTTAAATTTATTATGTGGCCCTTCAGTTAAAAAGTTGATCTAGACTTAGACTCAGTGACGGATCAAGCTTTATGGAGTCCCAAAAAATGGAGAAGAAAAAAATTAAGAAATGATTGGCAATGCAAAATGATAAATGCCGTTTTTCTTCCTTTTTTTTCCTTTTTAACAAAATATTTAAAAATGTGTAAAAATTGGCAGAAGATAAAAACTTGTAATAAATAATGTGAACTACATATATAAAAAAATTGCAACAAATTTTGTAACTGTATGTGAATAAAATGAAGAAAATATTAAAAAATTCTTGCAAAAGTTTGAAAAACGACAATAAAATGTCTAATAGTTTTATTAAACAATTTGCAATGTTAAAAATATATGCAAAAAGGTGAAAAACATCAAGAAATCCAAGAAATAGTTGTAAAATGTAAAATAATGTTGAAATACGTTTAGAAATTTAGAGAAAAAAATAAAATAAAAAATAAATAATAATCAAAACATTAAATGTCTATAAAATAGATAAAATAACAAAAAGACCAAAATATCGAGAAATTTGCATAAAACGTCAGAAAATATTGAAACGTTAGAAAACGAGTGGAAAAATGTTGCAAAATATATAAAATAAATAAAATTATCAAGAGTATCATGCAAAATATTGTAAACTATTAAAAAAGCCATTCACAAAATGAGTAGAAATTTGCAAAAAAATTAGAACATTTTCAACAAATTATATGAAATTAGAAAACATTGAGCTTTTTAAAAATGTTAAAAAAATCTACAAAATCTGAAAACATTTGCCAAAATTATCAACGAAAATATTGAAAAGAAATCACAAGGTGTTGAAAAATATGTTGAATTTTGTAGAGGTGGTAGAACATTTTAAATAATGATGTAAAATTAATAATCATTACAAAATGTCATAGAATGTTAATAATATTAATGAAGAAAATAACAAAAAATCTCCAAATATTTTATAATATGAATTTTAAAATATCTAGAAATTCTAACAAAATTTTGAACAAAGAATGTCGAAAAAGTTCGAAAAAAATCAGAATTTGTGTAGAAATTTGTAAAAAATGTTAAAAAATAATTGTGTAAAATGCCAATAAATATTTCGCAAAATATCGTATAGTGTAAAAACGAATTAGAAAAAAAGCTGAATAAAATACCGAAAAATTAGTAAAAAGTAGAAAATTGTGAAATGTTAAAAAATGTGTAGCAATTTGCAGACGTAAACAAAATAAAAAAATCATGTAAATTATCAATGCATATTGAGAAGGCGCTAAAATGTTGTAGAATGTGAATAGAATAAAAGAAATTGCAGGATATCAAAAATTGTTAAAAAAATTTATCGAAAAATGTGAACAAAAATGTCGATAAGAGCGGTAGGTTGCCGCTAGGTATGGTATGCTCAGCCTGGGAGCCCTGAAGATTTAGCTTCACTAGTTTTATGGTAGATCCGCCACTGCCTTGACATATTTCAGTAGCTCGGCTATATTTCAATTTGAGGGAGCAACAGCTCCGAGGCCCAACATTTTAGGGGCCATCCTATTGTATAGATGCTATTGAAGTAAATGAGGATGGAGAGCCCTTTAGTACCCAATAATTATTGTTTTTATAAAATCATTTCAAGTTTTACACAATATACCATAGTTATGGCATTTCTAATTTTTTTAAATTTTATATACAGGTTTTTTTATTTTTACATTTATAAAAATGAATTGCCTGGTACTTAAACCTTTTAATTGGATCAAAAGTGTCCTGTGTGAGTTTTTTAAATTGTTTATTATATTATTTCAATTTTTATGAATTAGGTTAAGCTAGCATGCTTTACTATCCATAGAATCAAACGTTTTTAATATAGATTTGACATATACGGCTAAAAAATTTGCAACTCAATAAGCTAGAATGCAAGTTTCCTTGTTGTCGTTAGTATTTAATTTAAATTAATAAGTTTCTTTTGAAGTAAATGTGTCTAGTCTTGCTACGCTACTGACCACAGATCACCTTCTGCTACCGACTCATTCACTCCTTTATTTCTTTCTAGTCTTTGTATACCTCTATCTACAATTTACTCCATAAATATCGTCTGCTTGTGGTCATTTTTCCAATTTTTCCTTTTTACGTTCATTCCTTCAAACATTCTATAAAGACGTACGATGATACACTTTTAATACAATTGAAAATTTTTAGTCAGATTTCTTATTCAATAACAAAATACAACCCTCTCAAGAAGACAAAAGACATCCCAAAAAAGTCAAATTTTCAAACTCTTTTATAGTCAAAACCAATGGGACAGTTCTTGTGAAAAATTATGATTAAAGAATCCCTGCATAGAACAAATTTTAAAAATTGCTCAAGACTTTCAAAATTATCCATTGTATCGAACAGAACAAAGCTCGTTGGCATACCACAAAAACTATAGAAGAAAGCTTTTGCACAATATCACTTTTTCTGCAGATTGGATTTTATTCGATTTTTATAGCATAACACTGTCACAATGACAAATCTACTTATATAGTAAAGTGTAAACAACGTGTAATTCACTAATCCCTAACAAAGGAATATAAAAACGTTTATTATTAAAATAATAAAAATAACAATTGTTGTATGAGATACAAAACAATAAAACGTAATAAAAAATAAAATCAACACTGAAAACAAGTTAGCATAGGACTGATATATTAAAAAATAATTTTTTATTCTAAAATCACAAAAATTCGTATTTTGGTAGGAAAAAATTAGTTAGCCGATTAGACGACATATTCTTCTAATTTCTCTTTATGAAATGACGAGATGATATGCATCTGAACATCAGGAACGGAATGCATTGTTACGTCACATAGTTTGCAAGTTATTTCGTTCATTGGTTTCCCACTGCAATAAATTAATAATAATTAATAACGTATGTATTAATTCAAATAATTTCACTTACTTTCTAATAAATTCGTTGAGATCGTCGAGATGTCGTTTGATCAAAACAAAATCGATGTCATCGTTAAGTGTCATGGTCCAGTGCATTTTCCAAATTTCATTGTTCATGTAGGTTTCACCAGCTTCTAAAACATCGCCTTCGTATAGGAACTTGCCCCACTTATCGGAATCTTGCACGTATTTCCTCGGCTGGCTCACACGCGGTTTCTTCAATAAGCTGCAAAATAATTCAACAATAGTTATTTTAATTATAATAATATCAATACGTACTTGATAATACGTGTCCGTAATTGGTTCTGACATTGTTGCATGGTTGTAGCCAATGGATGTTTGTTTACCGTATTATACATGATGTTGATACTTTGATTCAACCAAAAACGCATTTCGTTAATCTATAATAAAATAAATTATATCATTTGAGTTTTATTTTGCAAGATCGTATTATTCACCATAATTAATTCATCTTTGTCTAAGATGGTATCCAAAGTCATCACTAAGTCATGTGCTGGATAAATCGGTCGTTTTTTGCTGTCACAACCCAAACCGCAAAGTATGGCTGCAAAACAGGTTCCATCTTTTGTTGGTTTGGGGGCCATTTCCGGACAGAATATCATCGCCATAAGTGCAGGAAAACCGTGTATGTTGGGCATGACTGTCGTATTGCGTAATAATAGTCGGTTTCCAGTTGAGCTTTCGGAAATTGAAGCTGCTACCAATAATCTTAAAATATTCAAATACATTAAATTTATTGTTTAGAAAGTAACAAACTAAAAATTAAAAAATAATAAAATCACTTGCTTGTTTTCTGTTATAACATGATAAATAGAACATTTGTGCGTCCACCCACCTGGTTGTTTTAATATAAAATCTTTCCGTAACAAAAGAGTCGGGTCACTCAAATTAAACGATTCAATAATTTTTACGATATTTAAATTACTGACCCAGTAGTTTTAATCATAATGGACCGCTTTATTGTTTATAAAATATTTTATATAAATAAACTTTATTTTGTAACCATTTTTTCAATTATGAACATTAACTTAAAACAAACGCTGAACATTACAAGTGCTGACACAAACGCTGAACATTAAAAGTGACAATGTGGAAATATCAATAATATTATTGACTAAAAATTTGACAGGACAGCTGATGAAATACAATAAAAAATGTTCACCTTTCGTGAGGATCCTGAGGATGAGAATCAAGCAGAACGGCATTAACGGAATTCCGATCGACAGAAATCAATTTGGAATTATCAGTAGCGCTATAAATGTTCATCTCTAATGGTGAATAAGGTCCTTTCAGCTTGATATCAATTTTACAACTTTCCAAAGCGGGCGGCTCAATCGGTTTTCTTATGCAGATCAGCGGATTGATATCGACGACGTGTTCGGTCTCATTGTAGTTGCTGTATTGTTGAGCGTGAATACGACGATTATTGTCTTCCTATCATTTAAATTAAAATAAACTATTGTTTTAAATGGTTTTAATTAATATTATCATAAGTAAAATTAATTTCTGTACAATTTCTGATTAATCAGTAGAGTATTTTTTTAATTAAAATTCCTAGTTACTCTAAAAGTTATAAAGGTTAGCTCATGTTATTATGACAAAAAGAAATTTCTGATAATTTTTTTAATTTTAAAACTATAATTACCTTAGAAAGAAAACTTTCTTCTGCAACGGTTGCAAAACCTTGCTGAACGAGCCATTGATTGTATGAAACTGAATTGAACGACTTGTACAATTCCACAGCCACCAAGTCATTGACCATTGAAAATATCTGAAATTAATTTATGCAGTATTTTTAGGATATATCTTTATTAAATTTACCTTAATTGTTAATTCCTTGTCTGAAGAGATGGATTTAATAGCTCGAGTGGCATCATTGGACCAAAGGCCTCGAGAATTTAATATGACCGACGGTTGCACGTTGCTTAAAACGCATTCCATTGCTTGAGGCGGAAAATCAATCACATCCTTTTCTGGTATTGCATACAAATTATTTCCTTTCACCGACGACGTGTTTCCAAAGTCAATGAAGACAACCTACAATTTTG
This sequence comes from Tachinus sp. AB-2021, assembly GCA_030264575.1. Taxonomy (NCBI): domain Eukaryota; kingdom Metazoa; phylum Arthropoda; class Insecta; order Coleoptera; family Staphylinidae; genus Tachinus; species Tachinus sp. AB-2021. The sequence continues at coordinate 5,917 of JARJEC010069636.1, read as the reverse complement.
TGTGAGTTGATCTATAATTTTTTGTAAAATGGAATTAAAAACTACCTGTGCCAAAAGATCACCTTGATAGAACGGATTCACGGCAAGCACTTTGCAACGATAAAAACGGTTGTCTTCGTCAAATCGAGCCGCATAAATGTATCCTATGACGGGGGACTCTGCAAGTTGTTTCAATTGTTCGGAATTCAGAACATCATCGATTCTTGCAATTATTCGATCATATTCATCGCTTACCGGTTGCACATAAAAATGGCCGGCATCTATAACCTACAAAAATAAAATTACAATTTATAAATTGCAGTTAATTAAAACTTATTTATTACTTACATAACTGACATATACATGCATGGTAATATCTTGAAGTGTGGGCAAAATTCCATCTTTATAGGATTTTATCGGATTTTGAAGCAGTTGGTAATTGCCATGGTAAGTGCCCGTCGCAATTCCTTGACGTTTAGCATATTGCCATGATGATTCCATACTAAACACAAAAACAATAAAATATACCAAACATAACTGAAATTTGTCATTTACCGTAAAGCTTTTATTGTGTGCGTATGACTAATTTGACGCATTTTTACTGCTTTGTAAACGTCCATGGATATATCGCCCGGCATCATAGCCACAAATTGTTTCCCATCCAAATCAATAGTTTCCATAATTTGAGGATCGGCAAAAGAAATATATATCTTTCTAAAATTCACATACAAATTATTGACATATTTTAAATTATGTAAAATAATACATACGAAGTAGTATCAAAATGCACGTCCATATTAGTGGTACAAACACCTTTAAAAATATCCTTAATACGTTTATTATAAACCGGACCAGGTTGTGATTTATCCATATTGGTGAAATATACGGTTTTCATAGGATTCAGACCATTTACAAGTTTAACGGCTTCGCGTTCATCAATTTGTCCACAATCACTTGAGCGGTTAAAATAATTTGGATAAAATGCACCACAAATGACGACCTGTAAATTGAAATAAATGTTTGATAATATAAAACACGTTTTATATTGTATCAAACCTTTAGTATCAATGATTTTTCCGACGGTGAGAATTGCTGCGTTTGAGGAACTGAGGGAAGACCGATTTTATTCATTCGCTTGGTAATTTCCTCCACTAGAACACTCCATTCACGGAGAGCACGCAGTGATACAAAATTCTTTACGCACCATTCAGCCTCACTAACTGATTTACCAAAAACACCGTTGCGTTTATTATTCGACCACACTTTGTATAAATTGTAGTGGGCGATGAGATCACTACATGAACCGTCAGACCATGTAAGTATGTTTGTGTAAGAGCGGACCTTATCTTGAAAGGGCACCATGAAGATGTTTTGCAGTGAGCAGCCTCCGGCTATAAATTAAGATTTTTAATTTTTAAAAAACAATTTATATAAGCAAATTCTTACCCATAATAATGCACTCCTCCATGCATCCAAACATGTAGCCCAACAAAACGAGTTTTGACAGCTTTATATCTATCGGAAGTTGCAGCATTATGTGTCCCAAAAAGGTCAAGTCACCATCCTCTCTGATGGAGTCTTTACCAGTCTTCGTCGACAGTAAAGCTCCGGCTTCTTTTAAATTGAGCACTGTCTGTTCAATGTTTTCCAAATTGGGTGGATCCAGAGCCAAAGCTAATACGGCCTTCGGAGGCTCGGCAAAGTCCATACGTTTTGACAACAACACCAGACGTTCCAAAGGAGCACGCAAAATTTCCGGCTGCATTTGTTTCAATAAGCTATTCTGTAAAAAAATTCGCAATGTGCATTAAATTTGCATGCTGGATTAGTAAAATAAAAAGAATAGTTTGTGATTTTGTAACTCACTCATGCACAGACGCAATAATTGGGTGAGTTGGCCACTATTTTTAAAAGGAAAGTACCTGGAGTTACAAAACTCCAATGTAAACGCAAATTGAAAATTATTACCAAAGTCGTATCGCTGAGAGGTGAAAAATGACTTATCGCCCGAAAACCTCCAAACTGGTATACATATTTTCATTTCATTCTGTTACATTTACATTAAGCATGCAAACAAAAATAAATTATGCAATTCTTGTTTCGAAAACGATGAGTCATACTCACCTCTCACCATTTTCAGTATACTTACTTCGTAGAAAGCTTTGGGAACAAGTCTATAAACTCGTCCATCACAAACACGTCCGGCTCGACCAGACCGTTGAGTGCAATTAACATGCGTCGCCCATTCCAATTTGAGCGTTTGGTAATGAGTATCAGGGTCAGTATGTTGATTTCTCGTCAAACAAAAATCAATCACTGCAATCGATTACAAGAAAAAAATGATTATTCGACAATAATTGATAATTCATTAAAGTACCATATTCCACGTCGGGCACTGTAATTGAACTCTCTGCAATATTCGTGGAAAGAATTATTTTTCTGGTATTATCAGAAGAAGGAGGCAAAAATGCACGTTTCTGCTCGTATCCCGTAATCATCGAGTGAAGCGGCAGTATCAACCAATCGCACTTTATAATTAATTCCCCGCTTCTGAAATAATTTCAATTAACATGGTATATATTTAATCAAATAAAATAATAAAAATAATTACTTGGTGGCATTAGTTAAATGCTTGTGTGCATCTTCAATTTCATGAATTCCCGGGAGGAATACTAAAACGTGTCCAAGTTTTGAACAGTTGTCTCGAACTCTTTCATCATCTAATAAATCAAAAATGCTTATAAGTCTACTTAAAAGTGTATATAGCGACGGATCTAAAATTGGTTCGCTTAAATGTAACTCGGGTAGCTAAAATGTAACAATTTTTAGGTTAAAATTTTCGATCTATTTTGCAACTTACATTGGGATAAATTGAGCTCAAATGATCCAAATAGTAACATGAGATTCTGTATTTATTCTCCAATTCTACAAATACCGTAGGTGCCTTCAATTCAAATCCATCCCCGGCTGCTCGAAAATAATAGGCAAATTTTTCGGTTTCAAATGTAGCCGACATTATTATAACCTGATAATAAATATTTTAGTCTAATTCACATAGAATATCGAATTAATTAATTACCTTAACATTTAATGAATTTGTAAAAAGGAAACGTCGTATAATCAACAATAAAAAGTCTAAATCTTGAGAGCGCTCGTGCACCTCGTCGATTATTATATGGGTAAATTCATTTAAATGCTGGGCGTTGATCAGTTTCATTAGTAATACACCGGTCGTCATGTAGGTTAAAATAGTATCGTCGTCGTTTTGAAGTTTTTCCAAGCCGACTTGATATCCGCATATGGTACCAAGTGGCCAGCCTCGTTCGTAACAAACCCTCTTTGCCGTGGTAATGGCGGCAATTTTTCTCGGTTGTGTTACAGCAATGTTGCAATATTCGTTGAAGCCTCGGCAATGATCAATTAGGAATTGCGGCACTTGTGTGGTTTTGCCGCAGCCGGTCGGGCCCTGTATTATGACTACGGTTGTAGAATTGACCAAATTTAAAATCTAGAATTGTAGAAATAAGTTGAGATTATTAGGATAATTAATTTAAACACACATCACTTCGGAAACTGTCAATAGGTAAAACATTAGTTCGACAATTCGTATCGAATGAATACATGTTGTACGCTTTTGCCATGACTTTTTTCTTAATAACGTATTGGGATGTTGCAGTGGTGCTGCATAAACTGCTCGCATCGTCCACACATGATAAAGTTCCAGTCTGAAATATACAAATATTCGAGGAAAATTAAAATAAATATTGTGATATTTAAAGATTGCCTGTCACGAGACTGACGTTAGCACTAAATTTAGTACAATAATTGCGTGTGTGAATTTAGTAAATTCCCATACAAGAAAATAGAGCCCGTTCTAATTGCTTGGATGAGTACAACAAAATGTGCGCTGAAAAGTTGCACGTAGAAAAACACGTGTTTCTATATAACTCGGATATTTGAAATTTCCCATTCACTGACAGAACAATTGAATGCGCTTGTCAGATAGAAATGCTGTAGTTAGTTTTAAATTTCTAATACAAATCGGCGTGCACAAAGATTGTACTAAATTTAGTGCTAATGTCAGATTGATATAACACTATCATAAGATATTTCACACAGCCTGACACCTCATATGTGTCATTTCTTTTGTAAATATTTTTCTTATTGTCAACAGTAATGAATTCAAATTTTGTGGTAATTGAAAAGCTTGGTGCAAAACCTGGTCATGTCCAAACTTTATAACTGTTATAATTTTATATATATATTTCATTGATAATCCAATTTATAATAATAATTTCATACAGCTTATAACTGTTATGAAAATCATTCGCTTGATTTTTACAAAAATTCAGCGGAAATCCTATAAAATCCATATATCACTGATAAACCAGATTTAATTTAAATATGGACTTGGCCGGTCTTTGCAACTGGGCCTTCAATTATTTTGTTTCGTATGTCACATATGCCGCAAACAAATTTTAAATTTTTTTTTGTTGAAACATTATATATTACAAAATAATTAAATAAGTTTATTGTAAGTATAATATAAAATTAAGTCAGTCCAGGGAAATTAGTCAAAAATTTGGTATAGTACAGAACGTATTAAACTTTACAATTTTATTTATAATAAAAGATATTAATATAATTACATTAGAAAGCCATGATAGATAATAATTCAAATATGTATCCAAGGGAAATGCTTACCCGTAAATTCAAACTGTTTACTTCATACATGTTTCGTTCTTTTAGTCTGTATTGTTGGACATAATTCTGTCCGTGAAAAACTTTGCTTTCCTCATCTTCCGACTTGTCTTCATCAGAGGATACAGCTCTAACACGACCGTTTACAACTCCCGTTTCCACAAAAACTCTTTCCACCTTTTTATCCTTATTAAAAAAATCCTGGTAAATAGACATCTTGTTGGATTAAGTGATTTACTGTTAAAACAGAATAAGTAAATGTAAACAATAATTAGGTTATAAACTGGAAAGTATTAAATTACATCAATACAGGTTTGATAGTCACATTAGACAATTACATACCGTCGGAATACTCAGTTTCGTCGGTACCGTACGAATAAACAAGCAATCGTTTTTCGCACAAGTCAAATCGCATCATAAACAAAACAAGTCAGGTCGGCAAAACAATCAACAGGCGCTTGATTATATTTATATCACGACAATCACGTATCACGTGGTTGTATGCACAGAAGTTTCATGCATAATACCGTTTTTCAACAGTGTTGCCAACTTAAATTTTAAAAACTCTCTTGATCTACTAGATGTTTACGCTGGGTGGTATTTATTTATGGCAAATTTAAGGAACCGATTAATGCTGAATTTATCCGATTAGCGATTTAGCATTAAAACTAAATATAGTATTAAATATAACTTTAGATATACGTGATAAATTTATGCAAAGAATTTAAATATAAATTTAAGGATTTACGCATGCGCGTGTAAACGGAAGCCTGTGTTGGATTTAGCTGCGTTCGGTTATCCTGCATCCAACACATTTTTACACCAAATGCACTTTAGCCGTTTGTCAATGGACAATATTTATTTTAACACCATTTACACCAAAACGCGTTTATTTATTATGGTGTAATGTACACATAGACCGACGCCACATGAAAAAAACACCGGTTCTCACCGAATCGTTCCAAACGTAGCTTTTGACATTAATGGCTGCTCCAGCTGCTCGCCCACGGAACGTATGCGTATTACTACAGAATTTAAGGATTTAAACGCAGAAGTTTAATATTACGAACTTTCAAGGCCAAATCTTAAAGCTACAGCCAATGCTAAATTTAGATTTAGTATTAGTGAGTTAAATACTAGAGTTGTCATATACCCATTTATGGAAATTTAGCACCGACCGTGGCTTTAAGATTTTGGCCTTGAAAGTTCGTAATATTGAACTTCTGTGCCTAAATCC
>JARJEC010069619.1:0-13255 GCA_030264575.1 Tachinus sp. AB-2021 | reverse complement strand
TACTATGGCATCGTATATTGCCAACTATTTAATTTTTATGTTTTTTTTCAATATTTTCATCACATTTATATTGTGTATTACTTATTGTATAATGTTTTTTCCTTGATTGCAATTTCAAACATTTAATTAATTGCGTAAGCGGGCACTTACACACGCCGTGCACGGTTTAGGTTTCTAGTGTGGTTTCTACGGAACGACCAGTTATAACAATACAAATAAATACAGTTATGATTAATCAAAGTAAAAAAATGACAAATCTGTCATGTTCTCATTTCTAAGGTAAATCCGATTAATTGAAAATTAATTACAACAAATTAATTCATTACCTATAATTTTACCGCTACAAGGGTCGTGCGCAACTTTTCCTGTCGTTCGTAATATGCTACTACATCTCTTCATATGTAATATACTATTTTTTAGATATCTTTCGTGTTACTTTTGTTAGAAATAATATTGTGTTTAGTGTGCCGTAATTAATTTCTTATCTAATCTTCTGTTTCATTTATAAATAGTGAAATTTGTTTCAAAGTTTCAAAGTTTTTGTAAAATCATTAATTTCATTATGTGTGTCTTTTCATTTTACCTACTGGTTTATAATTTCTATTCAGGTTCTTTTATAACAAATTTTAGTTTCTCAGACGTTTTTGTTTGTCTAAATTTATGTTGTCTCTATCTTACATTTCCTTTATCCATGGTTTTAGTACTATTTTTGACCGGTCTTCTTTTTTTTTGCAAAACTGCTATAAGTTTTAATTTCTGAAAAGAACATTACATCAAAGTTCTTTTGGTTAGTATTGTTTACTAGTTTACATTTTATATTGTAATTTATATTGAAATAAAAAAAGTTTCAGTTTGGTTATTTACATAATATTAACAATAATTGTATATTGTTTATTTGTTAGTTTTCTAATTCTAAAAATGTCATATATTTCTTGTAAACACTTTTTTAACTTCTTTTCTATTCATATTTCTATGCCTTATTTTGAACAAAAAAAATGACTTAATCGTTTAATGCATTGTTTTCCTAAGTGAGGATTACGACCAACTGGTCGGTTGTAAGCGCATATTAGGTATGCCCTGAAACTGAAAATTAAGCAGTAATATAATGCTGCATTTTATCATGTCATAGGTGCAGTCCCAAATTTAGAGATTTCTTGTAGGTTAATCGTAGTTTAGAGATTGATTATAGTCAGCAAATTGTTTGATAAAAATTTGAAGATGATTATTTCAAAAGTGAATTATTTATTTCATTCAAATGACAATAAAGCCCGATATACATCATAAATACATCATTTTTAGTCATAGTTTACGTCAATATGACCTAAAACATGACCTAAATATGGCGACAATAAGACAAAAATCTTAGTTAGTTAATGACGTAAATAGACGTGCTGCTATTTTTTAAATTTTTATTACACCTCTATCATATATAAATACTTCATTTAAATGTTGGAGTTTTGTAACTTATTTAGCTGCTGCATAATGATAAATATCCAGGCCGGCATTTTTTTATCTAATTCCACTTAACACTGAAACTGACTATCCGATGTTATCTCGGTTAGCTTAATTATTTAGCCAACAACTACTATAGCAACTGCTATTATTACCATTCTCAAATTCAACGCTACGCCGCGTACACCGAAAATGAGTGAAACGCGTAATTGTTTTGTGGGATTCACAAGATAGATATTGTAGAGACTAAAAGAGGGTGCGGCGCACGGTGCAAATAGTTTGGTCCAACGTGAAAAGTATTACAATATAATTTCGAAAATATAACATCTTAGAACAATATACAAAAGTACGTCATTATGACGTCAAAATGAGAAGTCTATTGTTTGACTAATAACGACGTCTACTAAACGTTATTTATTAAACATACGACGTTATCATCACAAATATCTTAAAAAAGAACGTGGATATAACATAACTCTGTTGGCTGAGTTATTACATATATTTTCCGTGAAACACGTTTGTGCATTTTTGCCAGGGGTATCATAATTTTGATAAATGTACGATAAAAATGGACAATGTAATTTTCTTTTGTATTTTAAATTTTATTAATAACTTTATTTCACAGTCCTAATGTCCTACATTAAAAGTTTTATTCAATAATACTAACTTGTTTTGTAATAATAATAATAGGAAAAGTGCAGTTTTGGCCGCACTGTGGGTATTTATTTTAATTTATGAGCTTCTTGACGGAAGTCGCAGAATCATTATGAATTTGCACACCTCAAAGTATTATACAACTAAAAATCATGTTGAAAAAGTCTAAACATCTTAATAATTGTTATACTTTTATACTAAAATTATATGTGTGCTCTGTAGCTCTGTATTACTTCCAAGATAAACATCAAAAGCAATATATGTAAATTAATAACAAGTAAATTATAGAATAATTACAGCAACTATTATGTTTTCAATTATCATATAGGCTAAATAAGTTAATCGGTTATTAAAGAGCTTTTTTTTCATTGTCGATTGTGTCTTTTGATTAAATGATTGCCATCGATCAAACATTTGCTACTCTGAAAATCATCTGTAGAAGTTTTTAGTGAATTTATAATAGTAATTTAAAATAATTTGTGATAAAAATATTGTGAATAGTTACGGTCACCTCAATTAAATTACATAAAATAAAAATTATTAAAACCTAATAAATATATGAAAATCAATTAGAATTTTAATAAAAGTCAAATAATACAGAAAATAGAACTTCATGCCGATCGTAAGGGACCTGTCTTGCTATGCTAGTCGGATTAAAATGTTAACAATGCTGTAACGCTCCATTTAATCCAAGAATTATATTAAATATGACAATATACTTAAACTTATTAGAATAGATATAAAATCGCCATATTATAATGTATTAATATTATTAATATGGAAATAAAAACAATGGTTTCCCAAAGCTAAGCCAAGAAAAAATCATAATTAAAAATTTGTTTAAATAATTTATAACTACCATTTATCTCTTGCTAGCAGCGTACCGCGCTGCCGTATTTATTCTAATATATATATATATATACATATATCTCGAGTAATCGTGCTCGAAGTAGTACGTGCATATTAAATTTACAATATCATTGATATTTCAAATTATTAATAGCTCAATTTGTAAATATCTCAGCAATTCTGTAATAGTTGCTTGAAATTATATTTATATTTTTATTTTAATAATTTGAATGCTTATATTGAAGTGCAACAATGATATTTAAATTTATATATAAATTTAATATTATTAAATTTTTTATTGTATCCAATTAATTTTCATAATCATTTATTATTAAATGTTAAAATTATGAGCAAGTTATTGTAACAAATAGAAATTATTTATTTATATTGAAATTATGTTTATACAATCTACCGTTTTAGCTAGTACTAATTATTAGAAAACTGGATAGAAGTCCGGAAGTTAACATTGTGAAATCACTCAGTTGGCGTGGACATCAAGTCCTAGCGGAACTTAAGAAGAAGAGGAAAAAATCGTCACAGTTTTGCATCTATTGTGGTCTACATTGCATGACATTGCCTCAAAACTACTGTTAAATGATCTTTCCGACTCTTTTTAAAGTACAAGAACCTACGAACATATAATACAATTAGTTCGAACCATGAAAAAAAAACAGCGACCATTGTCTCTTGACGATTGTCGATCTTGCCCAACTTCCGCGTCTCGTATTTATGAAAACGGCACGGCGCGGACATTTCCCAAGTACTTAAGATGCGCAAGATGTGCAAATGGTGAAAAATTATCCCGTGAGCGGGTAATAGATGGCGGGAAAGCGCGTCGGCATTTTGCGCATGATCTAATAAATCCGTTCAATTACATTGCGACTATCTCTGACTGCTGCTTGCAACATACGTGTTTTAAATGGATTGCACCGAGATCTCGCATTGTAAAACTTCGACGACATTGCAAAAACTATGGGACATTTTACATTTCACCCACATTCCAACAATCACGCGGACAATAACTTATTAGAGGAAATATGTATTTTTCTATTTTCAACATGATTTATTGATATTTGATGTAAATGTAAATAAAAACACAATTAGATATTATTTAATGACAGTTGTGGTAATAACACCCAATATATATCATGTCATTATTAATTATAATATAAGTATAATATTTTAAAATTATTATTAATAATTGAACATTAATAAAAGTCCAATACAATAAAAGTTTATTAATTAATTTAGATAAACCACACTTATAAATTTTAGTTTATATTGTTTAAATTACTTTTGATAAGTTATCGTTTGAAACAAATCAAAAACCAAAGTGTGGAATTCCAATTCTTTTTAATTAATCATAAAGATGGTATTGACCTCTATTATGTAATACTTCATTGTAAGAAATAAATAAAACAAAAATTACTATGTTTTATTTATTTCTTTTTCCTTTAAGCAATAAGTGTAATAACGATATCAAATAATAAATATGATAAATGTGAAATAACATGTACGAGTAATTATTCATGTTTTTAAATTACTCAACTTCACACAATATTTTGATAAAAAACAATTTTTGAGAGTATATTTGGTTTGAGATACCGCTACTGGATGCATAATTTTAAACGAATAATGCAAATAATTTATTTGAGAATAAATGGCAAATATTGTAATTATTAAATAATTATTACGTCATTACTGCATGTTCTAATAAATGATTCTAAAAATTAACTTCGGGAGGGGTTCGAAGCCATAACGCTGTCAAGTGCGCGACCGAGATAGGTGGAACTGATTTTAAGTTCCCTATGCCGTTCGCAGCAAATTTTTGAAAACATTTATTGCATTATTTATATACTTGTACATATACCGTTGTACATGTCTGTGCTAGCACAATATACACGGAAATTTCGGCGGCAAACAATATATACGAATACTTTATTTGCGATTAATTAATTAAATGGACCCTTTTATTATTATATGGAGTAATGCCGTGGTAATTATTTAATAATTACAATATTCTATTTTTATTATTTTATAGTTTCATATTTTATGTGATACAATAAAAAAAACAACAATTTCATGCAAAATTTTTCTAATCGAAATTCATCCACAAAAATAACTTTAAACAAAAATAATTGTTTTTCTTTGTTTCGAACTAATAACATTTAATAGATTATATTATTTAAAAAATATATATAATAAAGGTCTTTTACAATTTAAAAATATGGATTAAATCTACGAAGGCATACGTTCGTGCATGTTATTAAATCTTTTATATCCTCTGCCATCACAAGCATCGCAAAATCATATGCAAAGGGAATCGTAGTAGTACTTTTCATCAGCGCTACTATTAATACAGCGTTGTACAAAAGGTTCATAAAAATGATCCAAGGACCAATCCTTGTGGGACACCGGCTCTTATGTCCAATTTTTCTCTTTTATTGTATACTATTTTCTCATCTTTTAGATAAGAAAATATTATGCTGATTAATTAAACCGATATCTTTGTGCGCATCAATTCCTTTATTATTAGGCTATGCATTGCAATATTAAACGCATTTCTGAGTCTAATAATACTAAAACACACCAGTTTGATTTTTTCCTATTACAAATTTCATACAATTTTTTCTATGGCTTGGGAGAAATTATTGTAAAACAGCAAAGTGTTTCAAAATTCTACACAATATTACATTTTATTATTAAATACTGTTAATATCTGCAAAATCCAAAAAATATTTATATTTTAAAAAAATATAATTAATTTAGCTAAAAAATAAAATTATTCAAGATATTTTAGATAAAATTAATATCGACCACTAAAGCAGAACTCCAAGACGCGTGTAAATTAAAACTATTTTCAATTTAACAAGAAATTTTACTAACAACCAACAGGGTGAGCAATGGGTTCTCCTCAGACCCACTTGTTAGCAGATATATTATTGCTTGTAATCAAGGAAAAAACTTTAATTTAAATTTGGCTAAAAAATATATTTCATTTTGGTACCGATATATGGACCAATTTCTAAATTTAGTTAATAACATACATCCTAAAATCAAATTTACCCTGGAGTTGGAACAAAATAATCATATTAATTTCCTAGACTTAACACTAATCCACAAGGACAATAAAATTGAATTCAATATTTTTAGAAAACCGACAAATGTTAACTCCACCACTTCCTTTAACTCCGATCACCAAATCTCACATAAACTAGCAGCATATCATTCCATGATTCACAGAGCTTTTTCAATTTTTATTTTCAATTTATCCAAAAATAATCTCACGACAGAAAAATAACAGATTTCCAACTAAACTTATTGAAAATTTAATAAACAAGAAATAGTATCAGCACACAATGACTCATTTTTACCCAATGACTAAAAATTTATTTATAACATTAACATATTTTGGTAAAACCACAGACAATATAGCTCACATTTTTCGAAAACAAAATCACCTTATTGTGTTTAGACCAAATTGCAAATTATTAAATATTTTATTCAATGCTAAAGATAAACTCAATTTGTTAAGGACATCAGGTATTTATGAATTATCATGTTTCGAATGCATAGTGTATATGTGGGCCAAACTGGAAGAAGCTTTGAGAAAACGTTATACGCAGCACTATAGAGCCTTTAGACTAAATCAAAACCATAGTTTATTTGCCAACCATTTTCTAAATTATATACATATGTTTCCGGACATCAGTAATCTTAAAATTTCACATATTTGTTCAAAAGGCCTTAAACTGAATTATTTAGAATTTGCCGAAATTTATAAAAATAACTGTAACCACCTTGTTAATTTAATAATGGAACAATCAGAATTAAATCCACATAGTTCCCTACTCTTTAGTTTTATGTAGTATATTTTAGATTATTTGATTTTATTTTAATCTTTATTTCATTTTATTTTTAATGCTTAAAACTGACTCACTTTAATTTGTCTGCTATATACCCGCGAACACTTTATCCCTACATGTCCATAATCACTGACTGACCTGATTTTAATTGTTTATTTGTCTATTTAATTATATTTTTCTGTAACTGTTACTTGATAATGACCTTTGTAAGTCGAAACTCGAGTCACGTTTTTTTTTTAAATAAATATTTTTTATGGTTAAATATGTAGTAATTTTTGATTTATTTCTTAATTTACCTAAATGAACTATTTACCTATGAAAACTTTGAGATGTTAGGAGATAATTTGAAATTATCATAATACAGCAAAAATTTTATAAAATGTTGATATGTGTTTTAAAAATGTTGATAGATAAAAATACAATGAGTTACAAAATGTTTTTGAAAATGCTAGAAAGGTTGTTTGAAGCTTTGGAAAATGTTGTAAAATTTGATAACAAATGATTGAGATTGAGATAGATGAAATTGATCAGTAGATTTTAAATAAAGACATTTTAAATATTTTTTCTGTATATACAATATATATGTCAATTTCTTACACGGTAATTTTTTTGGTATTGCCATGAAAATTATTTAAGAATGGAAAAATTGAGATCAAATTGGAGCGCTTTTGCATACAATCGATATTTTGACACATTTTGTGTTAAAGTTGGTTAAAGTATAGGTTAATTTGTAAATGACCATTGATGCCAGTGGCATAAGCCACCTATTTCTGTAAAATCAAGGTTTATCGATTTTGTTATCACCTATTGACCAATTTTATCGGGTTTTTTGGCAAAAACCTGTTAAGCATGAAAATTATTTGAGAATTAAAAGTATGGAAAAATCACGACACAAAGTGGGGCAATTTTTTCTATTCTATTTCTATTTGTATATCAAATATACAATAGTTATTTAAAATTCTAGTGATTTATTGGGTAACGAATTTAACACTGCGGTTTTGCCTATTCGTTCAAAGCAGGTGGAGTAGATTCAAATTCTATATTACTATTAGACATATATATATATATATATATATATATATATATATATATGTGTGTGATTAGGTTGACAATCAATTATATTGATGCAGCTTATATTATATTTATAAAACGTCAATATAACACTGCATTTTTCTGAACAACAGTGACATTAACAATTATGTACTGCAAATTTGCGGCCTGAAAGTGTTTTGCAGAATTGTCACTTTCTGGATGCAAATACGGCCAGAAGCAGCGACTTTCACATAAAGTCGCATACAAGTTATTATTAATCCAAGTTATTTGATTTTGTTTTTTGTTACTATTTTAACATAGTGAGAAATTGTTGAAATAATATTTTTGCAAATGAGGTTACAGTTATTACCGGTAAACAATAAATCTTACTGAACATTATTTAGATAATTATAAAAGCAAATTTTTCCAGCCATTGTAATGGGTCCACAATTTTTAATAGTATTTAGTTCAGCTGCATAGTAGTATTTTATACTAGAGTCAATATAAAAGTGGTCGCTTATACGTGATTTTTTCAAAATTTATAAACACATTATCTATGCAGTTATTTCCTCTGCTTTCGAACGATATGGTTGCATGTAACCCAAATTGACTAAGTGTATCGCATAATAATATTGTTTTGGAATTTCTAACATTAAAGTTAACATTAAAATCACCTCCAATTGTTACTAGTTTATTGTTAATATTAAGATTATTTAGTGCCCGATAAAACGTATCAATGAATATATCAAAATCGCCACTTGGAAATCGATAAATCGCGATTAGAATTAAATCCAATACAGGAACATGAACACCCAATTCTACATGCTTTTCAACACTCAATTTATTTAAATTTAACCCCTCCATTTTAAAAAATAAGTCGGGAATAATGAGTAGCCACGATTATATTGATTTAAGTTGATCAAATTCTCCATGTGAAGTTGAAAATTTGTTATTAAGACTATTTAAAAAAAAATTAGTTCGTTTATCTTATTTTTAATAAAGTAAAAGACATTACATAAAATGCCACTTTAGAAGAGATTGTTTGCAGATTATGATCATCCGATGTTAGTTTTTTTAATTTACTATTGGCTGGTTGATTGGCCGTGTTAAAAAATTATCGTTAATATTTTGCTTCGCTTTCTTGGGTGTTAATCACAGAATTTGAGGTTTTTTTTGTCGTTCCAGAAGTGGTCATTAATAGACAGCTTTATAAGAAAAATGACTAATGTAGTATGGTTTTCAACCATTGTCGCTTTCTTTTGTATTTCTGTTGGTTGAAATAACGAATTTAGTTTCCGTGCTTTGGTTATGATGGGTTCTTCAACTAGATTGAGTATCACCAGTGTGAGCCTAGTTGACAATGTTGACAATCCTGCAATTTTACATATTTTGTGTGCAAAAGTACAGGTTAATTATCAGATTGATGACAAATTAATTTTAAATTACATTAATTTCTCGGAATCAACCGTCTATTTCCGTAAAAACAAGGTGCAGTTTTATCAAATTTATCCACCTAGGCAGTTCACTATAAATCAATCCATATTTTTAAATTTACAGATTCGGATTGGTTGATAAAATAAGAATATATCGAGTATATCGGGTATTAATACAAAAAAAGTCGATTTTTACCGAGCAAAAATCTATTTTACATGAAAATTATTCGAAAATTAAGAGCCTGGAAAAATCGCGACATAAAGTGGAGTAATTTTCCCTATGTTCTTTAATCAGAGAATAATTTTTTATGGAAAATAGGTTTGAACTATATAAAAAAATTACCCTGGTATAAAATTAACCTTGTCTGTATTACAGGTGATCAATATATGATTAAATATATAATGTATTACTTACGAAATAATACTTACAATTCTGTAATTTTACACATTTTTTGTGTAAAAGTACAGGTTAATTGTCAAATTGATTTTAAATGATATTGGTCATAGAATCAGCCGTATATTTCTGTAAAAGCAAAGTGCAGTTTCATCGATATTTTTATCACCTATTGATAGCCAATTTTATCACTATAAATATAATAATCACTATAATTCAGTATTATCGGTCGATATTTTTAATTAATAATTAAAGATAAAAAAATAGACCGACCTCAAAATAAAAATGTTTGGGTTTTTTATTATTTTAAAAATTAATTGCACGACATATATTTAATAAACATTTTTGCAAATACAATTATGGACAAATATTTATTATTTCAAATTATTTGCCGTGATGAGGCTATATATTTGACATAGATATTAAGTAGTTTGTCAAGTATCATTAGTTATTTTAATGGCGTTGTTTAGCGCGAACGTACTTATTGCTGTAGTTTTTGTACTTTATATACTGTAAAATTAAAATTAAATTTAAATTTTTACTCGGCTCATAAGACTATGAGAAACAAAATTTGATTTATATCATATCTAATTGTATTCGTTTTGGACATTGTCCTTCTTCGGTACTTCTCAATCTATTAAACAGCGTTAACTATTTTCCGTTTCTAACTTGTTATTATACAGTAGAAACCTGCTATGACATAAGTCATTATGCTATTTGGTGGTCATTTATATGACAGTAATGACATCACTAACTAAACTATAATTTAATTTTCTTATTAAAACTAACTATACTGTACAGACTTATACTGGTAGAATACCCACTGACATCACTATTATATAAATAAGCACCAGATAGTATAAGGACGTATATCATGTCAGTTTTGGAGAAAAAATTCTTAAAAATAAGTATATGGTAAATTATTTAAATTACATATTACTAACATCTTACCTTACATCTAAGTTAATTAATTCCACATTTAAAATTATGACAAAATATCATCGTCTTAACGGTACGTAGTTTTTGTAAGACTATTTTATCATGTTTTGACCAATGTTTATATCGATTTCTCTCATTTTGTTATCTACAACTTAGTTTAGCTTTATTTTGAGCTTCTCACACATTATCGTATACTTTATTGCTCAATACACCCCAAAAATCTTCGATGGGACGCGGTGGTTAATTTGTTGAATTGCCCCCTTTTGGTACAAAATATATGTTTTGAGCTTTTAATCATCTTCTTGTCGTTTTTGTATAATAACAACTTGATCTGGTTAAAATATCATTTAGATGAACCGTTGTAATAAATTGGTGCAATTTTGGTAATTCTTGGTATACACGGTTTGCATCAACTACTTCACCCCTTACACGCCTAATATAAGGTCATAATATTCCGCTCTGCAATATAGCAGACTAAATTAGAATTTAATCCATTATTTTGAACAATTTTTTGTACCATCAGTACCTGTCATTTTATATCGTTTTCAAATTAACTGCACCGTTCTGCATCATGCAACAAATTTATGTTCAATTTATAAAATGTTTCTGCACTATTTTAGTGCTCTCGTGTTCAAGTTATCACAAAGGTAGCAGAAATTGCGCATTTTATGTCGATTTATATGCATGATCTTCAATAGCTTGTGCTATTGTCAGTGCAAACGTCAAATTTGAAAGTGGATATGGATCCAAATATATATTATTATAATTATAATAATATTATTGAATTTTTATCTTTATCTTCATCTGATGATGATGAGTATATTATTTGATATTCTATTATAAACGAGAAAAGGAAAATTCTTAAAATGAACAATTTCATCGAAATTATTTACAAATTTGATAATGATAAGGTAACAAATTATTTGTTTATTCATGTTTGTATAAATAAATAACAAAATTTGCGGTGTAAGTTTTGATATTAGTGCATAAATGGTTGATACTCATATAAGTATTATTGTTGCTGTTAAACTTTATTTCCATACATTGTTCCTATGTCAGTAAGTGTCACTGTAAGGAAAAACGTGACTTTTTGAAATTAACCGTTTCCTATTATTTTTATTCTATTTGGACTTTTTCTTAAGTTATGGAAACTAAACTATGTATACTTCATTATGTAATAACAGAACTGAAGTTGTACAATCTGCATTGTGCGCGAAGCAAGCTCGAGCTCAGTGCATATAACATGAAAACGGTATTACATAGATTATGGGCATTTTTTACGTAAAATCTAGTAGCGTAGCCAGTATTTTTTTTCCAACTTTACATTTTTGAAATATTTGATCATCTTTTCTTTTTCGAATAGAAACAGTGCGCTATATTTTTATAAAATGTAGAATTGTATCCTGATTCCAATGATATATAGTTTATTGGGCTTGCTGTTAACAAAAATGGATAATTACATTTTATGTCATTAATTAACTTCTATATCTATAGAAATTAGCAAACAACTGTTAATAAACAGATATTTTATGTAAATGATTTTGCTCGTTGTTTTACATTGTTTATTGCGCATTCTTAAAAACGGTCAGTTTTTATGAAATAGCTAATGAAATAGCTATTTTTAATTAAAAATAAGTTTTCATTATTTTACTTGTCATAATTAAACTTTTACAATTTCAAATAATGTTAATAACGTTGTGTGAATAATTGTAAGCTCGAACACACAAAAAAATATTTTAAATTCACACTAAGACTGATTTAATTTTTTTTAATTAAAAAAAAATTGTTATAAGTAATAAACTATAAATCGTTAAAATCGGGATAAAATTCTACATATTATAAAAATTAAGCGCACTATAGTTTCCATTTGAAAAAAAAAGTTGATCAAATATCTCCAAAATTTAAAGTTCAAAGAAAAAATACTGGCTACATAAAAAAGTCCCCTAATTCTCTGAATAACATGAGTACATCTTTTACGGTATTTAAGCATTTTTTTCTGTTAAAAATCTGATACAAATTCATAATAAACATTAAATCTTCTAGATAACTTCCGATATAAAATTTCCATGTGTTTTGCACTTACACAGATTGGGTTGACACAATTTTTGATTAATAACATTGGATGTCTATTTTTTGACAAAATGGTAATCATGATTAAAGCAACAAAAAAATAAATTCAAAAAATTTCCAATAAATTTTAAACTTTCATTTCTAAATACTTTTAGTTTTGCCTAGTTTTGGCCAAGCAAAATGTAAGAGGCACACATATTGTGGGGTAAATCAAAAAGAGTAAGTAAGATAATTTAAAAACCTATGTGGGAATTTCAAACATTTCAGATTTCACCTGACGAGTCTACAGATAATAAATATTGCATAATTTTGCCCAGGGAGTCTGGAATATGATTGTAGGTAATTTATGATGTAGTATCCTGAAACATAATATCCTAATAGTGCAAACAATTTTATTAATTTTAAGAGGTTGATTTTGATTGTTCAGGATCACCTTAATGAATTGCATATGCAGCAAAATTCATTTAACTTTAATTTTAACGCCTTAAGTTGAAAACTTAACTTGTGCAAAACTCTATTTTCTTACTTAACATTTTTGCTCAAGTCCGCTATTTGATCTACGCATT
>JARJEC010069582.1:0-11067 GCA_030264575.1 Tachinus sp. AB-2021 | reverse complement strand
AGGAGAATTCGAAATTAATATAATCACAATGGAATACCCACAATAACCTTTTGTGAGAGTTGCACATAGTTGTATTGTCTAATTGTTACCTAAACAGAGATTAATTGCAATTAATAATTAGAGCAGTTTGATTTGATGTTATTGTTCTCAGAGACATTTGTTGGATTAATTATATTTTCTTAAAAGTGCATCTAACTGTAAATTAATATTAGAAATAAGTAATATTTGTGATTTTATGTTTAGAGCAAATATACAACGTTTTACTAAGAACCTGTATAATGACATGATATTATGTTATTGCAAATATAAAAAGTCAAGGACTATTTAAATAGTATGTATTTCTGCATTGTGTCTGCAAGTTTTGATAACCGACACAGACCTATTTGCTCAGCAGGTCGTCCGATGAAATGATGAGTGCATGTATTCGAGACACGCGACATCAAAGACACGACAACAAGCTTTCGTCTGTATCCTGTCACGTATCACAGTAATACGAATTAATTATAATTATTTTTTAATTTTATAATGCTAAATACAAACTAGTTGACGCAGATTCATTAAAAAAAATTAATACAAATTAAGAAAATTTAAACTCATTTAAACGATTATATTAGATTACTGCACCAACATTTAATAATTTTATTTATACATAAGAAAGTACAAATATTATTCTCAATTAATTTGATATAATCATATAACTGAAAAACAATTAATTTCTTTAATAATGGCAGGATTACAAAATCACGTATTTTGAGAACAGAGGTATAAATGTTTGTACGAAAGTCGAGTAGATCGAAAAAATTTAAAAGATACATTTTTTTGTAATTTTGAAAAACTATATTATCATTTATATGTTAAGCTCTTAATTTAGAGAAAAAAAATTCTGCTACTAAATCCAGATGTAGAAATTTAATGGATTTTTGGCTTCGTATTTTCATCGTGATAACATTCTTACGGGGAAGAAAAGCTGTGTATATTTTATTTTTATTTATAATTCCTTTTCTATAGGGAATTCCTCAGGTTTTGCATAACACTGCCCTTTTTTAAATAAAATATAGGGCAAGTAAAAATAAAATAGAAATATATTTTCTGATATGGAGCTTATTATTTTACATCTATCGATTTATATAAATATAAGGGTTGGTGACAACGGCTACAATATTTTGGGTTGGGCCATTGGAAATAAAAATAAGTAGTAACAAAAGCGGAAAATATTATGTTATTTAATATGTTTTAAACAACCTGATTTTTCAATCAAAGTGGTAGGTGTCAGCAAACCAATACATTTTTAATTTTACATTTTTATTATTAAGCTTTAGCATATAAGTATTAACAGATATATTTTTAAAATACAATTTTTATATGTATATGTATGTCTTATTTGATATTTTGTTTATGTGAAATAAATATTATTATTATAAGATAATAAATAAAACCATAAATTTAATTTCCTGATAATTTTAGTATGATATAACTGACAATAGTTCTTATTAGATAACACGACGAACAAGTTTCAAATCACCAGACACCAGGGGAAAACACCGAAGGGTATACATTTCTCCCCCACAGAAATACATCCGAGAGAGTAAGTAAGGAGATATTTCTGAATGCAAAGGTGTTTTCGAGAAAGGTACGTTCGCTAACGTGGGGCATTTAAAAGTGTAGGCTCTACCTGCCATTATAATATAAAGCAGGGTGCGAAAGGAAAGGAAGAAAAAATAATGTAGACAAAAGTACGCGTACTTCAATGTGCCCTCCTGAAAATAATTTACAACAATATTCAGCTAGGGCAGTGAATGACTGCCATTCATTCCTATTGAAAATTATTGTAATTGTAGCGGAACTTATTGTCCTCAAATTGCGGAACGATGCCTTATTTTGAAATCATTTACTTCTTGGTTGCAATTGAAATAAATCTGATTGATGTTACTGATTTTTTATGGTAGGTTGCTTTTATTTTTATTCTCTCAGGGGTCCGAAATTGCCAATTTGTTAATAGTTAAAAGGTTGTTGTTGAAAAACTATATAAAATACAACAAATTTCCATTTGCACGGTTCTAATTAATGCTAATTGTAATTGTGATATTGAATTACATTACTAGAAAACGCCATGCATATCGTGCAAAATATTAATTTAGCGAAATTATACGACACGTGTTTTAAATTTGATTGCAATTTTGCTTCATTTCTCTTTGTGGTCTTTAGTGCTGCACGTGTACTTAAAACAGAAATGCATATTATTTATGTGTAACTAATTGTTAGAACCTTTATTTTATATTTCCATGCATTCACTTATTAAATTTGTTATGGTCCTCAAAATGAAAATAGCTATAATTATATTAATAAAAATAACTGCAAAATATAATGGCAAACGTTTGGGTAGTACGAAGAGTTATTCAACAATTCATTTTTATGGAATTTAAAGTGTCAGATTGAAATATAAAATTTATAAGATTAAATTAAATGATTTTATTATTATTTATTAGGTTACAAAAACGAAAATTAGTTTGTAACAAGAATTTTGTGAAGTGTTTTGATTGAATTATTAAGAAAAAAAAATTTGCAATGAAACTTTCCAATTACAGCAAAAAATCAGTATTTTTTAAATATTTTCAGAAATTACAAACAATTAAGAAAAAATAAAAATGTACACAAGAAGCAAAAAAATTAATGCAAATAAAAGCTATTTATTACAAATTCAGTAAATTCGACTTAAGATTATTAATAGCTATGCCGAAATCGGTTGTGATACAATCGAAAAAATTCAAAACTGCATATATTATTAATACTAATAATACACTTATTTAATCAAGATTTATGCAAAATAGTTTTGACCAACCCAAAATTTTACAACCGTTGGGATTCATTACAAATATAAATCAATAAAAGTCGAATGAGATTAATATCAAAAAACACGATTGTTATTTTTGTTTGAACCGGATTTATATATGTAGAAAATAGGGGTTTTCAAATATATTGTTATTGTCGAGGTTGTTATGTGCAATATGCAATACATAAATATAATAATATGTCGATTTAATAAAACTTGATTTTGTTAACTTTTTTTTCTAACCAATCATGCAATTACATTAAAAGTTAGGACCACAAAAATATTATGTTTTTTAATACTAATTATTTGTGAGAGTGCTAATATTATTGTATCAACATCAGGATTTAGTACAAACAAATTTTCTAATTATTTGTTGGAGCATAAAATGGAAATAAAGTCAATGATTATGTGCCTTCTTGTATACAATAAAGAATACTAGACTAAATGCCTGAAAATCCGATACAATTTACAGCAACCCATCTAGCCATAGAATCAAAAGATTGGATAAAAATCAATTATTCGTTTCATTTCCTGTTTCAATGCGATGCGAATCACTAAGGTGCACCGATGAGTTCTTATGGAGAGTGAAACAATTGTCTGCATTTTATTGTTGCCGCTTGTAGCAACTTGAAATTGATTCCAATTTTTAATATTAATTTTTTTGATTTAATTGTCATATTGATGTTGTGACACTGTTTGCCTGTAGAATATAAGCTGATCTGGATAGCTTTCTAGCATCTTTATATTTTCTACAATGCATACAATCCACTCACTCTAACTTTATTAGATAAAAAGTTTAAATAAATAATATGGCAATATTTCAAGATTATTTTTGGCCAAGAAAAAAAAAGTTTTTTTATACGTTTATTGAATTATTAGCAGAATTTTTAAAAAAATTTTGCAACTTCGATTTTTGCTTCGAACTATATCTTTTCCTGTCTCGTGTGGAATTCCAGAAGTGGCTTGTAGTTAAATAGCCAATCGGCCTTAAATATTCCTTTCTATGCCTTGGTCTTTTGGTGTCCAAACTGGAGGTACTCTGAAATTTGTAGCCAAGGCCTCAAAACTTTCTGTGCACTCCAAGACCAGTTTGAATGTTATTACTGGCAATTGTAAGGATTGTAGAGATGCATGGCTGTTAGACATGATGGTAATCGGTCTGTATGTGTGTATTAAACACTCAACTCTATTATGTTCCTAGCACAAAATTCAATGGTGGCCACTTCTGCTTAGAAAAGCAAAGTTGTGCAATCTGCTTTCCCCGGTGCTTGCCTTAATATATTTCTGCTAAGCTATTTTGGTTTTTGGCCTCATCTGTGTACCCCGTGTTTCCTTGCCCTGTACCTAGGTATTATTTCTTTGACCACTTGTCTCGCGATGGTATTACTACATCAAAGAACCTTTAAATGCGTTAACCTTTCATCATTAAAGTTTTTCTTCGCGCAACATATTTGTTATACTCTGTCTGAGTCTCAAGAATATAAACATATTCGTTTATCTATAGCTTGCCTCGCCTCGGTCATTACGACTAGTTGAACTGGTAGTGGTGAAAGTAGTTCTCATCACTATCCTCTGTACTTTACCTAGCTAAAAAAACTGTAGTTCTGAGGGTAGTTTTTTCACCTCATACGACTGCTCCGTATGCAATGAAGAGTCTAATTACCACCGTATATAGTGATATGGCCATATTCAGTGTTAGTTTCAAGTGTGCCCAATCACCATTTTGGTTGCAAAGACGTGGGAGGTAAGTCTAGTCTCAAGCGTAACACCCAGATATTTTACTTATTTTTGTCATTTTTAACAGTTCCATACATTTTCTAGATTTTTACGTCTTCAATATTTCTTCGTCTTGTAAAAGGAACAATCAGTTTTGTTTGGGTTCACTGATTTTCCCTCTTTCCACCTTTCTACGATGTTTAGTGCAATCTGCATGAAATAGATACGATCGCTCCAAAGTTCCCGATTGTAATGATGGTTAGATCGTCTGTAAAAGCTATGGCAAAGATGCATATATCATTTAGTGATTGTAGTAGGCTGTCGACGACAAGGCACGAAAGTAGAGGTGAGACACACCGCACTGTGGAAGCCAAGGTCGCGGCTCCCAGCTTTCCATATAAGTTATGCTGACAGTTTTGAGCATAAAGTTGACCCAATTTCGGGCAAGAAGTCGTATTCCTCGTCTCATTGGCATGTCAATGAAGGTAAATGTGTATTATCAAAAACCCCTTCAATGTCCTGAAATGCCCCCAAAGCAATTTCCTTACACTGAATCGTCTTTTTGCATCTGCCAACTAGTTGATGTGTAGCCAGTTTGCAGGATAGTATGGTAGACATACTGGTACTGATGTAGTAGCCGATCCTTTACTGCCCCTTCCCGCACCTATGGACGATTTAACTAGAGCGTACGTAGCTAAAATGATAAACTGGCGACTTAAATTGTTCAAAAGTATTGATACCATACTTTAAGCTACTTTGATTAATTGTGGTTTTTGCCTTATCCCAATCCCTTTTAGGTTCGTTTTAATATTTTTATAAATAATATTTTCTATATATATATATATATATATATATATATATATATATATATATATATCTTCTGTATTTAACGTTCAAAATGAGAAATAAAAAATAGAATTAAAAAAGAAAAAATAAACGACAAAAATAAAAAGAGATAAGAAAAATGCATAAAATAAAACAAATAAGATAATAAGATAAAATAACAAAAAAATGTAAGTGTGCTTGGACCACTGCATAGCAGAATTACAACTTTTATTAGAGTTTAACAAAATAATAACCGCGGGAATCGAACCCGGAACCCCGGCACCGTATTGCTTTGCATTGATATGGGATTATGTATCTGACACCGACAAATATTATTAGTTAACTTATCAAATTCGATTTGTTTATTACATTGACGTCTTTTTTTCTTCTTTACATTGACGTAGCTGCATCTCAATTCAACTAATCGATTTTATATCTTCTTTTTTATTCGACTATTTCTTCATTTTATAATTCTGTTCTTCTAAATTCATACATCTTTTATATGTGTATTTAGTAAAACAAAGGGAAAATAAGAAATTAAGGATAGAACAAAAATACTTCTGCAATGCAAATTAAAACAAAAATAAAAATAAACGATGGCACAAATTGAATTAAAAAATACAAAAAGGTTACATAAAAATAGAATATGCTTGGACCACACGTCGGATGTAAATCTTTAATTACAACCAAATTTTTTCGATGAAATTTCCGTTACTTAATCACTCACATTAAAAATAAGACCAGGGGCGTACGACCTGCGACTCACGTTCCGCGATCCCCGACCCACAACCTGCAAGCAGCGACGCACGACCTGCAACTCCACACTTGGAACCACATCCCACAACCTCGACACGCAACTCAGAAGTTAATATTATTCTCACAATCCACAATCAATTAAAATTCCTCATAGTTTTTATCTGTCTCTCTGTCTCTTTCTCTATTAGAAATGTTGCATTCGTGTGACGCACCGTTGAAAAACTAATTTTCTTTATCTTTCATTTGAAACAAAAATAAAATCTAATACAAAAAATACAATGTCGTTAAAAACAGTAGACGAACGCTTAGTCGTTGTTATGACAATTAAAATAATTATTTCACGATCAAATGATACTCTTTATGACGTCATTAAAAACTGTTTTTTGTTTTTGAAAATCGAATAATAAATAAGAAAGTTACAGCTCTGGCCGTTTTTTTACAAACCGCTCTGTATAAAGATAACAGAAAATATACAAAATTAAACAAAAAGAAATAATAAAAAAAAATAAACGTATAAAAATGAAGAACAAGAATATTAAAAAGAAGAACAATAAAAAAATCAACAAAGAAGGCCGAATTTAATGAAAAATCTTTTTCAAAAAGCTTCCAATCAACGTTTTAATGACAGTTGTGTTCTCGCGTCAAAATTGTTCAACAAGAATCGAAATGTTTGTAAATATATTTTTTTCGAAATATAGAAAATAATTTTTTTTCCTCGTAAATTATTGCAAAAAAATTACTAAAATGTTGTCAAATATACCATAAAATATCTATTTTAAATTTAAATTCTGCAACAATAGCTGCTAAACTAATAACAAACTCAAAATATGTGAAAAAAAAATTATACAAATAACGGTGTGACCAATGAAAACAAATTTTAGGTGCATTAATCGCGTTCGTGTAGGTATTAAAATTATAATCTCTGCCGAAGCAAATGTGGAAAAATTGCTTTCGTCGCGGCTATATTTTCCGCTTGGTTTATGGTAGCCTTTATCATATATATATATATATATATATATATATATATATATATATATATATATATAATTCTTAAATTACACGCTTCAACAAATTAGAGCACAATAAATAGTATAAATAATTACTGGATTTATCACACTGCTGCTTGCCAATGTTTAAACTCAAATGTCTCCTATTTTAGATATGTCATTTAGTAGGTAATAGTAAATCAAATGAACAAAATATGTGTAATATATTAGTTCTATATAGATATTTCATTTATGTATGATTTTAATTCAAGGATTGAAGCTTTACTTCTTGTGAAACTTTGGCGATAACCAAGAATAACAGCGCAGCTTGTTGCTGTCAGAAAAAAAATCGAATAATTTTAAGATTATTTGGTTTATTGAAATGTTCACATTTAATAATTATATTGTAATGTTTGTAGTATTGATGGAGGCAATGATACGCATAAGAATAAATATAAATAGCTTAAAATTACTCGTCTTAATTTTTGCAGTTTACCATCCCATATTTTGAAAATATTTTGTGATGTATCTAAATTAAAAAATTGTCAACCATTCGCAAACGCCAATCAACATTTTGTCATATTTCTCAATATTTCGCAATAATTTTGCGATTTGCAAATCTTTCAAAATAGTTGTGAAAAATGTTGATTTTTCACAAATACTTCGTAATTTATTGTTTATCAAATTTATCAAAAACTTTGCTAACATTTTGTTCATTTACGTGTTGCTATTGCAATTTTGTGCTATTTTCAACTTTTTCCATATATTTTTGATATTTTGCAAATATTCTTTTGTAATTTTTGTTTCTCGAAGTTTTTTAAAAAAATTTTGCAAACATTTTGTGATATGTATAAACAAGTCTAACAAAAATCGCGGTATTGCTCGCTTATATCAACACTTTGTTGCGTATTTCTAAGTACCGCGGAACCTGTTTCAATGTTTGGTTGAAATTACGTACCACATTTCGGCCATTTTACAAGCAATTCCTACTTACTGCTAGTGATAAAAAGTAAAAAAAATAAGAACAAATATTTTATGCTGCATAACAGTAATTATTTATGTTATTTGGAGATACCGTACGATTATATTAGAAAATAACGAATATGTAGTATCAATAATTAATGTTATCCAAATTTGAAAGAAACTTCTGGCGTTGAGTTACATCATTAACAACACACTGCGGTTACATTTCCGTCTGCTCCCACTGCGTTTTATTAGATTATTAAAAGTTTGCTAAAATTTTATATAACATTTTACGAAATAAAACAATTTTTATTTAAACTTCAAAGAAATTACGATGACAAAACAGTTTTAAACAAGCCGTGACCCAAAAAATCCTTAAAACAGTTTTAATGGATTATAATAGTTTTAAAAGAAAAACTTGAACGATGTGATCACAAAATGGATGTTTACATAATGTGATGTTTTATTTTGATGCAATGATTAATTGATAAATATATAATAAACTAAATAAATTTCAAGGAGAATGAGTTTAGAAGAAAAAGGAAAGCAATTCGCAACTCCTTTATACTAATAACACATTCGTGATTGTAACAATTAAAATGTAATCTTCGCGTGGAATCAGCAGCAAGCTAACCAAACCCCGAGAGCATATTTTAAAAATATCTACCTCCTTTAAAGAAAAAAAGATTCCACCGGCTGATATCAAATTTGGTTCAGGTTACATTCCAGCAATGCTTTCAATGAAATTATTGGTGCACACGAACATTACCGGCACGACGAATCGAAATGGAAATCTTTACACAAATTTCGAAACACAATCGCAAACGTATTGTTCGTCTTCGGCATGATTCACACGCGCATCACGTCCACTAAACACCAACGCCGTTTAGAATATGAATGATGGTAAAATTAAATATAATATATTGATTGACGATATAAATAATAGGATGAATACATGTAATTGGTGGGGGAGTTGATTTGCTATACCAAAATGTTTGCATTAGAAGAAATGTCAAGGCATGTCAGATAGTGTATACGCAATTGGTAATAAAATGTAAATGGATTATTAATCATTAGGTTTTTCTTGAAAGTGTTAATTCGTTAGTAAATAGCAATGTGTCATCATTGAAAGTTTATGGTGGCACATGTCTATTGCAGGTGTCATGGGTCATATAACAAAACCCATTCAAACCCGATAAGCATTTTTGTTTATTTAATAACTGACACGAGTCATCTTTTCATATATTTTTTTCTTTGTATGTACAATTGCAAGGAATATATTTTCCTGTTATTCGATTATTCGATAATGTTATGCTCTGTTAGACAAATAAAATAAATATCTAATTGCATTTTTAATACATAATTATAGTACGGAATAAAAGTAGAGCTTGCATGTGTGCAAAAACATGTTTCATAATTTATAATGATGACATGCTCGCAAAATCGATTTGTGTGTACACAAATCATATCAAATCAAATCGTTTAGGCCAACTTTAATTTTGCATTAAAAAATTGCATATATTTGATGTTTATTGTGCACGCTGGAACATGCAATGCATAATTCATGCATCGTTCTGAAACGTTATTTGCTGTTATTTAATTGTAAATTTACAATCTATTTAAATCATTTAAATAATCATTAGTTTTAAATGAAAATAATGCTTCGATTATTAACTTTTTTTCTTCTACGAATGAGTTCTCTAATAATTTAGTGCTCGATGTTATCATAAATTTAACGATGTCGATGTTTTAAAATGTAAAAATTGGTATTAGCATTTCGATTACTCAAATAAATTTTGTAAGTATTCAGCAGCGTCGATTCAGGTCATGAGTCCACGTAAACTAACTTATTCATTTACACCAATTTAATTTAAGTTCTTGGAATACGAGTTCATGCTTCAGTCAATCCACAACGATTTATACAAAAGCAAACAAATTAGAAAATTTAGTGTGCATTGCATATATTTTCGCTTTGTTATTTAAAAGATAATACAAAAAATTGATAGAATCGAACGTTACTATGTAATAATAAATAATACAAGATTAAAAATAAAACTACTACGTTTTTATATTACGATTTATTTGCTTACAGCGTGACTGCAGTTTCGACTGAAACTCAGTCTTCATCAGACGTTACATACTTCTACCGGTTATTACAGACTTCTGTAACGTCTGATGAGGACTCAGGTTCAGTCGAACCTGCAGTCACGTACTCACTAAATAAATCGTGATATAAAAACATAGCACTTTTATTTTTAATAATGTAATTTTACAGATCGTCTAACAATCTTATATCTAACTTTTTGATTACACCAAAATTCGCACATTTGGAAAACATTTTTTAATATCTTTAATGTTTTAATAAAAAATAAACATTTTTAATATTCATAGGAAGGGCACACAACCACTCACTTTGACTTCATTATTACTTGTGGTGAAATTAACACGTAAATCAAACTCATGATTCAATGCGATGCGAATATTACTAAGGTGCACTGATAATCTCTTATAAACAGTGAAACAATTGTATGCATTTGATTGTTGCCGCTTGTAGCAGCTTGGAATTGGATAATTGATTTTAAACTTTTTATTTAATATCAAGAATACCAAACCTAGCCCTAGAATGGAGACATCTAGGAAAAAACAGAAGAGGCAGACCGAAGAAAAAATGGGAGCTAGGAATTTCAAGAGCTATGAGCGAGAGAAACCTGGAGACTGGACAATGGGAAGATAGAAGAGAATGGAAAGAATGGATAATGGACAACGTCGCAGAACGTTCTAAGACCGCGAATATATATTTAATATATATATTTAATCATTTTGATCTTATAGCCAGATAAGCGTTGTGATACTGGTTGCGTATAATTTATATTGGCTTTTCTACTACCCTTTAATGTTTACAAGAAGGGCATACAATCACTCACTTCATTTTTAAAATTCTTTGTTTTCTAAAAGAAATTTGAAAAATGTTTGATATATTTTTTTTAATGC